>RWGY01000672.1:0-43884 GCA_007726485.1 Eragrostis curvula | reverse complement strand
TCGCGGTAGTCGCCCTGGAATATTTCACAAAATGGATCGAAGCAAAACCAATCGTCAACATCACAGCGCCAACCATACGCAAATTCTTTTGGCAAAACATAGTGTGCGCTTTGGGGTACCTCAAGAGATAACAGTTGACAACGGCAAGCAGTTCGACAACTACGAGTTCAAAGAATACTGCCGAAGTATCGGAACAACCGCAAACTTCGCCTCTGTGTATCACCCGGAGTCAAACGGAGCCGTCGAAAATGCGAACAAGCAAATTTTCACAGGAGTCAAAAAATTCCTTCTCAATCAGAAGAAAGGAAAATGGGCAGATGAGCTGCCGAAGATAATCTGGTCCCACAACACTTCAGAATCAAGGGCAACAAAATTCTCCCCTTTCAAGCTACTCTTCGGAGACGAAGCTATGACACCTGAAGAAATCAAGTATAAAGGCCCAAGAGCCGAAGCTCATGAGATAAACCCCGAAGACATAGCAATATCGAAAGACATGATGGAAATGGACAGAGTCAGTGCTGTCCAAAATTTAGAAAGCTATCAAGCCGAAACAAAAAAATGGAGAGACCGCAAGGTGGTTAACAAATCCTTCTCACCAGGAGATCTGGTACTCCTCCGGAGCCCAAGAACGGAGGGCAAGGGAAAACTAGAGCCAAAATGGCAAGGACCTTACATCATCATCAAGAGCAACAGGCCCGGAGCCTACCATCTCTGTGATAAGGATGGAAATGAACTCCCGCACCCATGGAATGCGGACAACCTCAAGAGATATTTCGCATAACAAATGCATCAGGGCTTCGCGGAAATATAAGCGAAGTCCTTCTGCTTTTCGCTGTAGCCTAGATTTAAATTCTGCAACTAAGGGCTCATACTCTTTTCCTCACAGGGGAACCCCGTCCAGGGGGTGAGGTTTTTAACGAGGTGAGACCCAATGTAACCTCTGCAAATCAACGCAGCTCTTTTCCCCTATCTGTCTCTCAAGCATCACAACTTCGATGCAAACTCCATCGAGAGTTCGCCATATCTCAGGGGCAAAAACGCCCGAAGCGTAAACCTACGCTATCACGCAGAAACGCATTTCTCTCCGGCTTATCAGGGTAAAGAAATCCTGAGTCATTCCTCAAGCAGGAAAGCCCGCAATCGCTCAGTAAAGCGAGAACATTCTTCGAGAAGAATGAAATGCCCAAGCGGCAAATAAATCATCGACACACAGCAGTGCGCCTCATGACTCCGTGACCCACCATGTACGAAGAATCTAGCTCATCAGAAACAGCTACCTACAACTAAAGCCACACAGTTCCACCATTACTGACTGTACCCACAGTAAGAGCCACCTGACTTTTCGGCACCGCGAAGAGCAACGGCAGCTCCTATATAAACCACACCTTGAGCAAACCAACAAAGCACACCAGCAACATCACAAAATGAGCGACGAAGGTACAACCAGAAAGAACATAGAAAAATACCTACAAGCAATGAAGAACCTGAGGGTATCTGAGAGCTCTTCGCAGCAAAACCAAAGCCAAAACCAGCGCCCGCGAAACCAAAACTTAGAGCAAAGATTAAAAGTTCAACAATACCAACAAGACCCGGAGCCGCTGGAGGTCGTGCCACCAAACGAAGAGGCGTTACCAGAGTTCATCAGCATCTCTTCCGGCGAAGAAGAACAAGACCGCCCAAGAAAGAGGTACCTACCAAACAATAGGCAACCTTGGAAACCAGTAAACGCCGGAGTCGCAAGCAGGACCAGGAGCCGCACCCGCAGAGACGAAGTATAACGAAGCCGAACCACGGTTGTATCAATCAACGCCCCAGATTAATAAAAAAGGGAAGTTTTTCCGAAGCGAAAGGCTTCGCGTATCAACCTCGCCCTCGATTGCTAGGGGGGAGGGAAGTTTTTCCAAAGCTAAAGGCTTCGCGTATCAACCTCGCCCTCGTTTGCTAGGGGGGAGGGAAGTTTTTCAGAAGCGAAAGTCTTCGCGTTAGTAACCTCGCCCTCGATTGCTAGGGGGAGGGAAGTTTTTCAGAAGCGAAAGCCTTCGCGTTAGCAACCTCGCCCTCGATTGCTAGGGGGGAGGGAAGTTTTTTCCGAAGCTAAAGGCTTCGCGTATCAACCTCGCCCTCGTTTGCTAGGGGGGAGGGAAGTTTTTCAGAAGCGAAAGTCTTCGCGTTAGTAACCTCGCCCTCGATTGCTAGGGGGGAGGGAAGTTTTTTCCGAAGCTAAAGGCTTCGCGTATCAACCTCGCCCTCGTTTGCTAGGGGGGAGGGAAGTTTTTTAGAAGCGAAAGCCTTCGCGTTAGCAACCTCGCCCTCGATTGCTAGGGGGGGGGGGAAGTTTTTTCCGAAGCTAAAGGCTTCGCGTATCAACCTCGCCCTCGTTTGCTAGGGGGGAGGGAAGTTTTCAGAAGCGAAAGTCTCCGCGTTAACAACCTCGCCCTCGTTTGCTAGGGGGGAGGGAAGTTTTTCAGAAGCGAAAGGCTCCGCGTTAGTAACCTCGCCCTCGATTGCTAGGGGGGAGGGAAGTTTTTCAGAAGCGAAAGCCTTCGCGTTAGCAACCTCGCCCTCGATTGCTAGGGGGGAGGGAAGTTTTTCAGAAGCGAAAGCCTTCGCGTTAGCAACCTCGCCCTCGATTGCTAGGGGGGAGGGAAGTTTTTCAGAAGCGAAAGTCTTCGCGTTAGCAACCTCGCCCTCGATTGCTAGGGGGGAGGGAAGCTTTTCAGAAGCGAAAGCCTTCGCGTTAGCAACCTCGCCCTCGATTGCTAGGGGGGAGGGAAGTTTTTCCGAAGGTTCACAACAAACACAGAAATTATATCTTCGCTAACAACAAACAAACCTAAAGCTCGAAAGCGAAAACAGAAATTCAGAGTTCAAGAAACATCCCAGCTAGCCCATCACCACGGCTATCGTCACACACCCACGGAACGTCATAAATCTCTTCAGACTCCGAAGTCTCGACCTTCGGGATGATCAGCGGGGGCCCCCGAAGCATCCGGCGTCTACCCCTCTGAAACAACTGAGTCACCTTGGCCCGAGCGGCAAAATACTCATTGAAAACGTAACCCCAGAAGCGACCAAGATCGTCATTGCCAATTATCTTCGTAACCAAACGATGGGCGGCACGCGTAGCACAAATCCTACCGTTTTGATAGCATAAAGGTTCAACGACAGCCCCCTCTGCGGAGACCTGCACACAGTATTACGTCTTTAAATTACAGACCAAGTTACAAAACGAAAACAAAACCCAATAGCCCCGAGGATCTAAGCATCTTCGCTTGCAGCAACCTTCGCGACAGGCTCCGACGGGGTAGCAGATCGAGGAGCAACAGAAGAAGCTTCAGCAACGGCAGCACTCTTCGCCTTCTTCGCCTTCCCCTGCTCGTCAGCCGAAGATGGATTTGAAGACGAAGTGGGACCTCCAACCTCTTTCCTTTTCTTCTCCTTGGCCTGCGAAGGATCGATGGTTACTAAACTCACTAAAAACTCCGAAAGAAAAAATCAAAAACGTTCGAAGCCCTCACCTCCTGCGCGCGAGAAACAGCGCTAGCACTGGCGGCCGCGGAGCCATGCTTGTTCCAATAAAACCTCCAAAAGCGTTTCGCAACAACGCTAACGCCCTTGTCCGAGGTGTTAGGATCAGCACCCTCTACAGCTTCGCAAGGGAAGGTGGAGAAGCCAAGTTCATGGAAATCGCCAACCTTCCTCTTCGCCAGAATATCCAGAAGCGCATAGAGACAGGTCTTCGCCCCGTGATCACACATGTTCGTCACCAAGCTGGGCACAGACTGCAGCTCTCTCTCGACCCAAGTCAAAAAGGAATCGAGGGTCAGATCGTCTCCGGCGGGAAGAGGGCGAGGCTGGCGTCCTAAGCGAGCAAGCAGCTCCGAATAAGACTGAAACAAAGCCGAAGCCTTCGACCTTAGCCGTTCGGTCTCCGCCCTCATGGTCTCCTCCAGAGCGGCCTTTCGGTCCTCCACTTTCTCCAGCGCCTCCGCGTGTTTCCTTTCGGAATCCTTCTTATAGGCGGCGAAGGAGTCAGTTTTCTCTTGGAGATCCTTCTTCAGGCGAGCGATCTCCTCTTCGAAGCTAGCTTCCTTCGCTTCCCAGCAGTTTTTCTCCTCGCGAAGCGCGACGAGCTCGGGGGGGACACCTCCGAAGCCCACTTCAGTCTCCAACTTCTTCCGAAGTACCTGAGACGCCTGCGTAATCTGGCAAACAAGCGAAGTGTTAACAAAGACCAAAAGGTCAAAAATACAAACGAAGAGGAACCCTTCAACCCAGTTACCATTTGGCCTTGCCGGAGCAGCAAGTCGGCAAGGTTAGGAGCGGAATTCGCCTCCAGCGTGGCCCGAAGCTCTACGCAACACAAGTAAAGCGTGAGAACAAAAAATATATATAAAAAGAGTAAAGCGAATAAAACTAAGGCCACAAGTCTAAGGACCTTCGGGATTGTATTCCCTCAAGGCACTCATCACCGCCAGCGAAACACCGAGAGAGCTAGCATCCTTCGTGGTTCCGTACGAGCTCCCCGCGTCGGAGCTCGAGTCAGAATCGTCGCCCGAAGACGACGAACCATCAGAACTCTCCGAAGCACTGGAGCTCGCAGCATCTCCAGACCGTTCTACGCCGGTCGAGCCCAATACATCGTCCTCAATCATGTCCATGGCGCTCCGACCCGGCTCCGTGCCCTGCATCTCCTCAACATCTACACGAAGACTGCTGGCGCCATCCAACAATTCTTCGGTATCAGATAACTCAATCACGGGAACCACGTCCCGGCCTTCGGAAAGCGCCTCCAAGCCAGGAGAAACAGGCGCATTCCCTGAACCAATCAACCTGGCACCACCAGCCACAGATTCATCTTCACCTCGGGAACCCGAAGCAAATTCCGTTTGTCCCGAAGCCAAGCGGGAACACGACCCGCCTCGAACTTCACCCGAGACTCCGGAGCTTTTCGAACCTCGAGATACGACCCTCTTGCGCTTCCGGCGCTCGGCCAGCACAGTGCTCGTCGTAGCGACAGCTTTTGCCTTCTGCGGACGAGAAGCCGCTCGACCCCGACCTCGTCCAGCACCTGAACCCGAAGACCCAGCGCCGCCGGCGGGAGCTTCGGCTTTCTTTTCCCAGCCCCTCATCTTGATATAAGAGGTCGTCGTAATTTCGGGCGTCTCCCCCTTCTTGAGCCGTTTTCTGCCTAAGGGCACGGCGTGGTTACCATAGCTGATCTTCAGCGAATCGAAGATTCGATTGATACGGCGCTTCGGGATCAGACCGTTTTCCACGTCATACGCTTCGGCAGCACTGAACGGATCGCAGAGTATATTAGCGCACTCTTCGACCATCTCAACAAACTGTAATGGCCGAAGACCTTCAGGCCTTTTCAGCCCATTAAACTTCGGGCGGCGGTAAGTGAACTTGCGCTCCTCGAGCTTCACTTTCTCGGTGCCATCCGGTTTCCAGCCACCCTCCACAGGCCAAACACCAGCAGCAATGAACTCCTCTACCACAGTACGGCCGCTGATGACCTTGCAGGCTTTCTTGAAAGCATCACAACAAGGCTGGAAGGCCTTGCCACGGCCGGCGAAAGCAGGAGAGAAAATGGGCTCCGCAGGAACCAGCGAGCTGGCCAGGGGGTAGCACGAAGACCCATCATCATTCTCCCCTTCGGGTACCTCAGCGTAGAACCAGTAGTCAACCCAGTCGTTGTCCCATCGGCCCGGGGGGAGAAAGATGCGGCTCTGGTTAAGGCTGGGGAAGCCGAGAAAAGCTGCGAAAACGCCAAAAAATGTGTCGCAGAAGTTGGTAAAGGAGCTTGCGAAGGGTGCGGTGGAAATTCATGCTTGCCTGAAGGAAGTGTTGGATAAGTTCGGCGGCGAACCCAACCCGCTGCCGGCTACTTCGGGGTTGATTTTACCTGATAAGTTTTTCAATTGGCTGAAAGGAGAACTATGCGACCTGCCTGATGTTCTTGACAACGTTGGTTATTTCTCTGCCAAGACCGGCTGTACTGCCTTGTTGGACCTGCTTGAGCAACAGAAGTGTGAACACTTTCCAAGCCTTGGGCGCGTGAGTTACCCCGAGGCTAACTTTGGTTCCGTGCGCTTTGATAAGGACATTAAGTCAGTGCGCGTTGTGGTTAGTCGGTTCATGCGCTGCTTTTGGCGGGTGCATGGCGTGTCAAACAGCCGGCGAGTTGCTCGAGAAAAATTCGAGGAGGTGAGGCTTTGGTTCCGTGTGCTTGCCCCTTTTTATATATATATATATTTTATTTTGACGTATCGCTTCT
This sequence comes from Eragrostis curvula, assembly GCA_007726485.1. Classification (NCBI taxonomy): domain Eukaryota; kingdom Viridiplantae; phylum Streptophyta; class Magnoliopsida; order Poales; family Poaceae; genus Eragrostis; species Eragrostis curvula. The sequence continues at coordinate 37,601 of RWGY01000672.1, read as the reverse complement.
CATTGTTTGAGCTTTTTTCTTCTGCACAGATGAAGCAGAAGCTTCAAGGTGACCCTGGTGCTAGTTGTTCGAAGGATGCTGCTGCCCAAAAAAGCCCGCCGTCCTCGCCTGCTGATGAGCCTGCTGCCAAGACTGCTCGTGTCGAGGGGGTTGGCAGCGGCGAGGATTCTTCCGCCAAGACTGCACCGGTTTCCGGGGAAGAAGAGAACAATGTTGGTGTGTCGGAAAGCGTTCATGACGAAGGATAGTAGATTCGGGTCGTGTCGTCACCGTGAAGTTGTGTACGGGTGAAGCCGGAGTCGGAACTTTAGGTGATAAGGTTATTGAGTCGTGATTGTTGTTTTGGGTGCCGTGCCGTAGGTGACATTGTCGTTGTTGAGACATGCCCTGGTCCGTATGCTTGTATTGTTTTATCGAGCTGTCTGACTCATGAATGGTGAAATGTGTTGTTGTCTAAGCGCTCCTGTTTTTCTTTGTCAAATATAAAATGGCGGCGCGTCGCCTTGAATTGCGAAATGTGATGGACGTCACCCCCCCCCCCCCCCTTCGCTAGCAATTTGAGGCGACGGGGTGCTCTGTCATTGGGCTGGGTTTTGCCATCGGGTTTAGGCGATGTTGTTTTTGTTTGTGGACATCAGTAGATGCTGATAAGGTTTGAAGTATGCTTCCTTTTACTTGAAAAATATAGACGGTTGTCTGGCTTTTCAAAAGTGCGGTGGCGTTGCTTGTCAAAAGGGAATATGTGGCGGCTGTGCTTGCTGAAACGTTAGCGTCTTTTTTTGCGTGCGTTCGACATGGACATCGCCTTGGCCAGGTTGCTTGACCGACGAACGTCACCGCCCCAACTTACCAACCTGGGACGAGGAGATGTTTTTGGGTGAACGTTGAAATGCGGTGGCTCGTCGCGTGGTTGTAAAAACGTTTGTACGTATTTGGCTTAGTCTCCGCCGCCTTTTTTACTTTGGTAGGCCTGCACTGCCTGTGGTTTTCGTACTTGCAGCACCTTAGCTGCAGTTGGGCTTGCCTCTAGGGATAGCCGTCGGCGTTTTTCGCTCTTGGAAATTTTGCCGTCATCGACCCTTAGGCGATATTTTGAAGTAATTTCCTATTGCCTTAATGGCTTAGGAGAAACGATCGCGCCGCTTGGGCTTATGATGCTGGTTAACATGGAGCCAATGCTGACCAGTCGCGACTAGTGCTGTTAGCACGGCTCCTAGTGGCCTTGGGGCCTCGCCGATATGGCGAAGTCCGGTGACTTTGCATCGGCACCGCTTGAACAAGTTTTTCTGGGGAAAGGTAGCATTGTATTGCAATCTTAGAGAAAGGATACAAAGGCGCCACCTCGTTAAAAACCTCACCCTCTGTGAAGAGGTTCCCCTGTGAGGAAAAGAGTGCGAGCCCCGGGTTACACGAGAAAATAAAGAGACAAAAACTCCTAAGCTGAGATGATGGTGACGTTTATAAGATCACGCCGCCATTTCCCGTTACATTTCTACGGGTAAAACTTCTTTAGGTTTTCCACATTCCACGAATGTGGTAGTTCTTGGCCTTCGCTGTCTGCCAGATGGTAAGACCCTGGACGATTGCTTTTGACGACGATATACGGTCCCTGCCATTTCTCGTTTAACTTCCCAGTGTTTTCTGTCTTTGGGCTTCGCAGTAGCACCAGGTCTCCTGGAAGGAATTCCCTTGGCACTACCCTGCGATTCCGCCATTTTCTTGTTTCGTCTTGGTATTTCTCCAAGTTGAGGACAGCTTGATCCTTGTCTAGCTCGGACATGTCTTTGACCACGGCCTGGAACTCGTCGGTGTTACAAGCTTCGCGCACTCTGAGGCTTCGGTGCTTAACTTCTTCTGGAGACATGGCTTCGGCGCCAAATAGGAGTCTGAACGGTGAGAACTGAGTGGTTCTGGACACTGTTGTGTTGTGTGACCAGACCACACGAGGCAACTCGTCGACCCATTTTCCCTTCTTCTGACCGAGGAGGTTCTTTTTTACAGCTTCGAAGATTTGCTTGTTTGCATTTTCGACCGCGCCGAACACAACTAATAGGAAATGGGAAGTAGGAAAAACATGTAAGGAAGTTCATATTGCATTCACTAGGGTACAAGTACAAACATCCAATCTGTCTCCTCACTGGTGCCCGTGGACTGGTATTTATAGGTGGGCGCATGGGTCGGGTCTAAATGTCCAAAATACCCATGCGCCCTCCTTTACATCCTTGGAACATAGCGGTACAAAACTGTCCAAAGTGCAGGACGGTCCTATTACATTGTAACCCTAATCATTTTGATCTACCCCGCAGCTGGCGGGCCCGCGACGACGTGGCCGTCCTTGGGAGCTCGCCTCCTTTTCCTCCCCAGAACTTGCCATCGGTACTTCGAAACCCGTCGTCGTTTCCTGAAATGAGAACATGAAAATGGATGATAAGGGGGCGGCGGCATTTCTCTGGCCGGTGCATAGTATCCTGCCTGTCTCCAGCCAAACGCCGCCGCCCTTTCTTCTCGATGTAAAGTGCGGTGCAGGTTGAGCTGCTTCCATTTTCCTTGGCATGTTGGGAGCAGTAGGTGAGGGGGGTGATCTAAATGCCGAGGAGACCGACCCCCAACAATACCCCTCACACCTATTTTTGAATTACCCACCAAGCCATTATGAGTGAAAAAATAGCTAAATTCGGAATAATAAAAAAAGGCAAAATAGGCCTCACACCTATTTTTAAATTACCCACATGCCATTATGTTCTAAAAAATAGATAAATTCGGAATAATAAAAAATAAAAAAAGAAATACCGTTCACACCTATTTCAAAATTATACATCATGCCATTATAAGTCCAAAAAATAACTAAATTCGGATCATAAAAATAGATAAAAATATCTCCAATTCTTATTACTAATTCACCCACTATACCATTATGAGTCCAAAATAGCTAAATTTTAGAATAATAAAAATATCCAATAATTCCTATTTTTAAATACACCGTTATAAAAATATGTCGCCATATGTCTAGGTAGCATTGCACATTCTCTTATTTTTAGCATGATACATTTTCTACAAACAATTGTTCTTCGGATTAAGCTTTATTTTATAATGGAAAAAGGAAATAAAATTCAATAAGATTTACTTGTAGGACGACACGTTTTAGTTTTGTGGCACGTCACGTTTGAACCAACCTCACTTGTAAAACAAAATCAAGTACAACGGGTTAGCTAAGACACAATCCAAGATAAATGATGACTTGTCTCACAGTCAAATTAAGGGTTGTGCTATTTTATAAATATAGAGTATAGAATAAATAATAACAATAAACTATGTTAATTTTCTACAATTATATAAAAATATTTTAAATAGTATAGTAAGTCTATCCGTGCAAATTCGCGGGCGGCCATACTAGTTAATTTGAGATTACAAAGTAAATCTGACAACGCGCACACACCATGGTGATCCATATGCAAACTTTTACAGGGATCGATTGAAACAGATGGGGTACTTATATGAACATATCTCCCCCTTATTGTATCAAAGAAATACATAGAAGATATGGGCGATCATCAGTCACGCCGTGGTGGTGGGGTGGTTGATGAGATGGGGATGAGCTGCTAGTAGAAGGGAGTCCATGTAATCATGGACGGTGGCGAAGTTGAAGTCGGGGTAGAGCTGCGTGGCCTCCACGCCGGTGGACTCGTTGATGGCCTGGTCGCACACGCCGGCTGCCACGGTGGCATGCACCATGGCCAGCTGGAAGTTGAGCGGGAACGGAGATTCTTGGATTCGCTTGAGCAGCTCCTCCTGGGGCATGTGGTACTTGTCCAGGCTCCTGCCGATCTTGTCTTCCCAGAGGGACACGAGGTGGCTGAAGGAGCAGACGTTGGCAGGAGGTCGCACGTACAGTATCTTGTTCAGCGTCCGAGGGTCCTCCACGGCTCTCATCACCAACATGCTCATGTCCTTCTCGTGCACAAAGATCACTCGTGTCTTGTCGTCGCCGAAGACGGTGACCTTGGTGGTCGGAGGAGCATCGATTTGAGGGTCGCCGAGGCGTGGCAGGACGAAGCCGTGAGCCCAGTAGCTGCAGATGAAGGTGTGCGGGATCCCAGCCTCTCGCACGGCCTCCCGGACTCGATGCTTGGCCAGCAAGATGCTTCTCGCCGGCTCCACCGCCGCCTCTTGTTCTTCGCCGGCTTGATCCACGTCGCAGCCGTACTCCGACGGCACAAACCGCTTGATATTGCCTGCTTCCTTGATAGCCGCCACAATCTTGAGCTGCCCGTCTTCGAGGTCCTCCGGTCCACGGTGTCCCACGGCGGAGATAACCACGTCAGCTTGTTTGCATGCAGCCACCAAGCTCTCGTGCTCGTTCATGTCGCCCTGCACACTCAATATGTTATACAACAATCATACATGATACATGTATCGTGAATCGATCGAGGAATGCTAAGCCCGTGAACGGAGTATGATGCATGTGTGAGAACGTCATATATACGTACGTAGACAATGTTTGCTCCGCGGGCCTCGAAAGACTCCAGAAGCTTCATCCTGCCGGGGTCGCCGGCAGCGGCAGCGTCCGGGCGGACGAGCACCAAAGTCGGGTGGCCGGCGGCGAGGCTCGCGTTCACGAGGTGCTGACCCATCATCCCAGTCCCACCAATCACCAGTATCCTACTACCACCACCCAACATGATGTAATTAGTTTGTGTCTAATCTCGCTCTTCAGCGTGGAAATCCCTCGCTCACTAGTAGTAGTACTTTAGTTGGCATCCATCATGATGCTCCTCTTCATCTATATATACACGATCCCCACCCCCACCCCCCAACCGTCATATCTTTCAGTTTGTGGACTGGATTAATTAAAATGCTGATTGGCCAGCTCATGGTTTAGTTAATCATCTGCTGACTTAGGGAGGGGGCAACAAGGTCTTACTTTTCCTCCTGGCTGGAGTAATAATCTATCGTATGACCAAAATGCAGAGTTTCTGTTGAATTGCAAGTGTGAGGTGGTTTTTGACTTTTTTTAAACGGCGGGCTGTCAGATCGCTGCTTGTTTAGTACTCCATCAAACGCAACGTTTTTATTCAAATACTAGTTTCTATCAAGATCTAATTTCAAGTGGAATGGTGGTTTTCACTTTTGAAAGTACGACTGCCACCGCTATTTACAACAAACAGATTCGCCTCATGAGTCATGACACAGATAAGTATAATGGCTGACGAGTAGCAAGTTGAATAAGTGCGCATGTAACATTTCGAATTTTCCAAGGGTAGCAAGTCTACAAGGATAAAAACATCATATCATTCCAAGGAGTAGTAGCGGTCATTAGTGGGAATGCCGATATGGACCCCTTCACCTGTTACTGTTTTTCTAGACACAAGACTTGAAGGTTGTGTCTTGCGTCTAGATGATCAAAAAGTCTGTCTTGAAAAATATTGCCTGTACCAGAGCCGGATAGGGAATAAAAAGATGTTGCAGCTATAGACATTGTTCCTTAGAGAAGGAATTTGTCCATTTCATGTTTTGAGGTAGCTGGGACAACCATCTTGAGATTAACCGATTTAGTCTATTCATGAGGATAGGATGTGTACATTAATGTTTAGGTTTGTACTGCGTTTCGACTCTTCCGAGGTATGTGACATTTTTCTCTCTTTCCCATGTGTTTCCTTGACGGGTTTTTCCTTCACCCAACCGATACACAAAAGCGTATGACAAGTGTGTCCATAGTAGTGAAGTTTATCACCATTTCCTGTGTACCCCATGTCATCATGGGTATTGAGTCTTCCCTTTTGAATCACCGGGTTGTCTGTTTCGTGCAACGATTTAGGCTTCTGGCATTCAGTGGAGATTTTAGTTTCTTTACCTTAAACTATTGTTGTGCACTAGGGTGTTGTCGATTTAGGCTGTCTAGATTTATTGGATGTTTTAGTTTATTTATTTTAATCTATGGTTGTGTTAGGGTGCGATTTATGCCTGTCTGTAACGGGGCATATGGACACAAGATGATACGAATCTGAGGCAAGTTTTAGACTCAAATAGGTGGGTACGAGTGAAGAGGTTATACCAGGTTTCCTCGAAAAAAAGGTTATACCAGGTTTGATACCCATTGGCATGCATCCCCAGCTCATCATGTGGGTCTACTTATGACAACATGATCCCATCTTTCATCATGTGCTTAATCAAACAGGTTTTCTTCTCACAATCCATACATCAAAGATATATAGGGTCTTACATTACATTAGCCGCGTTCAGTTGATAACCATCAGAATCCACATGAGGGCTAGACTAGACGGGTTCAATTCCATATCACTTACATGAGAGGGCTTTCCACCTCATTTGTGGCCAGGAGAACGCTTGTGCGCAATACTACCTCTTGCAATTATGATATAATTGGTCGAGGCAGACAATACACACAGCCCGCTGGGTAAAGAGGCCTTGTAGCTCAATGATGCACCTCGAATGTGGCAAAACGTTTTCTACACACCGAAGGTTTTCTACAGAAAACAGAAATTCAAGTTTTTGGTGGAACAAACTGGTGCCCTCGAGACCAAGTTTCACCTTATTCATTCATAATACAGAACCATCATTCAGGGTGTTTTTAGTCCCAAATCTTTCAGAGTTTCTTGAAATGGTGCAAAAACAACAAACTGGGAAGCTCACCAAGTACCCTGCAATGGTACAGAAAAAAAATAATAAAAAGGTCTGCCTTCAATTTATTGGTAGCTTATTTTGTTTCTCCACAAAGAGTTGTGCAGAAACACCTGAAGGCCCCGATTCATCTCATTGTGATTCTTGTAAAAAATGTCATGCAGATTGCAGATCTCAACACTCTGTGGAAAAGGGATAAATATGATATATGGGGACGAAAATTTTTGCAAGCACCTATATATGCGTCTGCTCCTTTCCAATTAGCAATCAAACTTTCATGAACATGGTAAGAGAAAATAGGTTCGACAGCGAGCAGCTTTGATTACCGATTTGAATTATTAGGATCTTAAGACTTTCAATAAGCAAGCAATTTCATAAGGACGAATTTAGTTGTTGTTGCTTTGCTTAATAATCTTTATGGGTACTAATCAGACCCCACGCCCAGGTGAACTACAGTAACTCTCATCAGAGAGTAAAGGGAACACTTGTTCCAGACAGGTTCTCATTATGATGGGGCCCAATCAGTCGACAATTCCCCCAAGACCAAGTGAGCGCTTGTTTGGAGCAGTATCTAGTCAAGCACGCCATGGGAGTGCGAACAAAGATCAATTCTTTGTCCCGAACTATCTAAGTAAGTCAACAGACTTATACACGACGACCATAAACATTTCATCTTATGAACTATCTAAGTCTAGTCAAGTCAAGTCAACAGACTTATGAACAGATCTAACATCTAAAGTGAAGCAACATACTAGTTGATTGAATGAAATAAGTAATAAGGGAGTGGTCTTTGCGTACCATAGTTGATTGACTGAAATCCAAAGAAAGGTGGGTAGTAGCTTCAGGGCTCCTCCTGGCGCGCGATGAAGAAGGCGTAGAAGCCTGCGCCGGTGGTGAGCATCCCCATGGCCCAGACGAGGATCTGGCCCCAGAACGGCATGACTGCGGCGACCTTGTAGGAGAACATGACGGTGAGGAGGGTGGCGAGGCCCCAGACAGTGGCCTTGAGCCCCCGGCCCCGGCGGCCCGGGGCGTTGCGCTCGAGCAGGTGGAGGCATCGGAAGAGGAGGATGAGGGCGATGTAGGCGACCACGATGAAGGCGACGGCGTAGGGGTCGTGGATCGAGCGGTAGATGGCCATGCCGCTGTTGAAGCTCAGGAAGGCAAGCCCCAGCGACGTCAGCCAGCCGGGGCGGCCGTCGCGATCCATCGCCGCCGGTGGTTGCGCGGCGGCGGCGGCGGCGGATGGGATGCGAACCTGATGGAAGGAAGTCAACTGTGGTAGTAGGTAGGGTTCACACCATGGTGGGTCCGTGTGTGGGCTATGCTATTCGAAGGCAACAAACTTTTGGCCCAAATAGCCGTACGTGATGGCCCATGTTATCTGCGCGCATGGCTGAAACTCAGCCCACAACTAACAACTAAAAGCCCACGGTCCAAGGTTTTTTGAACTGAGGAGCTCACAAGTCACGTAATGTATTTCGGAAGTGAAAGGGGTCTTGGCCTAGTGATTAAGGCATCTGAGTAGCACATTTAAGGTTTTGGGTTCGATTTTCGGTGGGAACGAATTTTTTAGGATTTAACGGCATTTGTGCTTTCAGCGGTAGGCGACATGGCCGTCGACAGCGAGACGCCAGTGGTGACTTCGTCAATCTGGAGGATTTGCCAGTCTTCGAATATGCTCATAGAGGTAGGATTTGCGTATGTGCGTTCATAGAGGTGAGTGTGAATGCATTATGAGTGTATGAGTTGTACTGTGTAATAAAAAAATATTCAGAAACGTCTCGCGGAAGAAGAGAACCTTGGCATGGTCTGAAAGAAGAAGAAAAAAAAACGTGGATTACTCACACTCCAATTTTATTTTTATTTTTTTGAAAAAAAAAACAGCACGAGAGCCGTGCCAGGAGGCGATCTGACGAGAGATGGCAGAAGGAGGACGCCGCCGACGGAAACAACAGGGACGCCGTGCCGGCTACTTTTTTTTTTTTCCCCTTTTTCGATAAAGGGTGGCCGGCTACCTTGTCGCGCGTGTTCCTGCTCTTGTTGCTGTCTCTCGCACACTGAGATGGGGAGCTAGTCACTCGTCGTTTCCTGCGTCACGGCGCAACAGAAGAAATGGAAGAGATCAGGCCGCTCCTCTGCTTATAAAATAATTCCCCGAGCAAAGAGGAGCTGAGGGTATATCTAGCTATCCTCCTAGCGCTTGCTACTCTCATCCATCGCTCCCCCCCGCCCCGATCGAATCGAATCGAGCTGCCTTGCTACCTGTTCATCGGCAGAGCGACCATGGGTTCCTACGTGCAAGGTGAGTGAGCCAACTCAACTCAACTCATCTCGCTCTTTAATTTGCACATCCACTAGCAGATTATTCACTCGTTGATGATCTTCAATTTTCTCGTTTGTTCCAGCGGAGGATCAAGTCCCGGTGTACGAATCGGGTGCAGAGGTGAGCTCTTCAATCCGTCTCCTCACTCTCTCATCCACCCTTCTCCTCCTTGTTCCTACCTATTCCATCAAATGCAACATACCAAACTTTATTTAGTTTTAGAAAGGCACAAAATTTAATCGGGCGGCCAGGTAGATCAGTTGATCCGCTCGTATATATCTTTCCTTTGTCCACTGCGTTGATGTAATATCCGTCATTTTCGCCGAGGAGCCTGATCGAGAAGGTAGGCGATCAGTGGACAGGACAAAGTGATGCGTAGTAGATGACACCGTGTTTTGTTTTTGTCAGTACTACGTGGGCACTCCAATAATTGATGGGTTGCTTCCTCTCTTTTTCTGTGGATTGCGAGATGACTAGACAAACACTAGCAACCAAATGAAAACAGCACTAGTCTGTTTTAGTCTTGTAGCTAGTGCGACAGTTTACAGAGCTCGCTCTTGAAAATATATATCTGAGGAGGAGGAGGGCTCTGGTCGACTCCTTGGAATGGATAGTAAATAGACATACTCTGTTTATACATGCCACGATTTAAGCTGGTACGTATAGTAACACTGATGAAGCAAGGAACGTGTTGCACGAAGTGCAGGTTCTGCAGGTGCTGCAGGAGAAATATTGCTGCAAGAAGAGTTCGGGGCATGCGGCGCCGTACCCGGCGATGTACTCGAGCGTGGTTGGCGGCATCATCCTTGACCCGGCGATGATGGTGCTGCCGATGGACGACCACATGGTGCACCGCGGTCACGGCGTGTTCGACACGGCCATGATCCTGGACGGCTGCCTCTACGAGCTCGACGCCCACCTCGACCGCTTCCTCCGCTCCGCCGCCAACGCCCGCATCGCCTCGCCCTTCCCGCGCGACACGCTGCGCGGCATCCTGGTCCAGATGACGGCCGCGTCCGGATGCCGGAGGGGCTCCATCCGCTACTGGCTCAGCTCCGGCCCCGGCGACTTTCTCCTGTCCTCCAAGGGCTGCCCCTCGCCGGCGTTCTACGGCGTGGTGATCGCCGCGCATTACGAGCAGTGCCGCGAGGGTGTGCGCGCCGTGACGACGGCGGTGCCCATGAAGCCGCCGCAGTTCGCCGTGACGAAGAACGTCAACTACCTGCCCAACGTGCTCTCCATCATGGACGCCGAGGACCGCGGCGCCTTCGCCTCCGTCTGGGTCGACGACAACGGATACGTCGCCGAGGGCCCCATGGTCAACGTCGCCTTCGTCACCCCCGACCGCGAGCTGCTGCTGCCGCCCTTCGAGAAGATCCTTAGCGGCTGCACCGCCAAGCGGATGCTCGCGCTCGCGCCCAAGCTCGTCGACGCGGGCCTGCTCACCGCCGTCGTCAACGACAGGCACATCACCGTCGACGAGGCCAAGCGCAGCCTCGAGATGGCCTTCGTCGGCAGCGGGCTGCCCGTGCTGCCCATCGTCCAGTGGGACGACCAGCACATCGGCGACGGGAAGGTGGGCCCGCTCATGCTCGCGCTCTCCGACCTGCTCTGGGAGGACATGAAGTCCGGACCAGACAGGATCCCCGTGCCCTATGCTGCGTCCTCCAACTGAGAACATCCATCATCACCAAGTACTAGCAGCCAACAAGGAAAAGACCTGCAAATTAAGCAAGCTGCTTGTGTGTGTGATGCAAATTAAGCTGTGTGTTAAGTTATCTAGTGGTATATGTATGTGATGGTACGATGCATGGGAACTTGCTCTATCCAGTGAGCAGCAGAGTGAATCCAGACCCGAATAATTCTTGTGTTGTGGTGAATATTGTTTGCCTTGAGTTTCTTTCGGTCAAAAATAATACTGTATGTAGCTTCGGCACCTTTTTTCTCAAGTTCGTTCGTCACTGTATATTCAGTCAAACTCCCTCGTTTCGCTTGATTTTGGATGAATTCAGCACGGTGAGAAGACAATTTACACATGTTCATCGTTTGGCAGAGCATTCAGAAGATTCCTGAAGAAGATGCAGACAATCGTTTCTTTTACAAAATTCACCTATCTCCTCCCTCAAAACGATATGCTTTTTTTCCCCGTGTCTTTGAGCAAGAGCAGCCCTGAAAAGTGAAAACGTTATGCAACTCTTGTCATTCCATCCTGTTGCAGCCCAAAACATTTTCTGCTGCGCCCAGTTGCCCAACCCACATTTGCAAGTGCAAGCCCGAGGAGGGAAAGCCCTTCTTATACAACAACCCATGGAAGGGAATGGAATCCCACATTTGTGATGAATATTGAGTTTTGGTGAAAAATAATACTGTATGTAAACTCGGCATCATTTCTGAAGCTCGTTCACCCATTTCAGTACCTAAGAAAGATACTTGCTCCTTTTGCTTGGTTTTTTTTGGATGAATCCACCTCGGTGATAACATAGATAATTTACACATGTCCAATCAGTCAAGAAAGTTTGGCAGTGCAGCGTCTACAACAAACTAATTCACCTGCCTCCTTACTGAAAATGATAGTATACCACTAAAACTCGTCATTCCATGCTGGCGCAGTCCACAACATTTCTGGGAAGGAATTTGGTAATAAAAGGAGCAACTAAAATTTTTTTGACGCAAATTGGCAGGTGCGCTGCCTTTTCATTAAGAGAGGAGCAAAAGAGACAAATAAATAGGTCTTACAGGCAGCTCATGGCCGGCTCAAATAGGAGTGTTTAGAGCTAAGCAGAAAATAAAAATAGTTGGTTCTCATGGCCAACCGGCTGGCCAAGAGAGACCGAGCACAATTGCTAATTAAACCTGTTCCGCGCCTTGTTCTGCCTGACCACTACTATCCCCATTTGCCAATTTGTAAAGACCGATATCCTCCTTTGCTTGTAGTGCCACCCGGGTTGGATCCATCGTCTTGTTTTCGAAAATACGGCGATTGCGCAAGGAGCAACTAAAATGAAGGTCATTTTAGTTGCTTGTTGTATTACTAGCCACCTTAGGTGCTACTTCATCCGTTTATAATTAGAATAATGTTCCTACCAGAGAGCGGGATCCCTGCCTCTGCCTGTGTTAATCACGTTACCTTAGCGCGTTCTTCTACTTTCCAACACTTGGCTGCCCCGGTGTTGAACACTCTGCTCTTCAAAGAAACACCCAGTTTACGTTTGACAATATCTTCATTGCTTGCAGGGGCTGAGCTCTTCTGGGAATTTGAATACCAATCGTTTCCCAACACGCGTTTGCAAAGTTGCATGGTTCTCGTACGCGTTTGCAAAGTTGCAGAAGCTTGACTTGTAGTACTCTCTCCAGTGTTAAAAAAGTTGTCGTTTTAGATATCTAGACGGTCTTCAAAATATAGTTTCAACTAATATTTTTTGTTATAAAAAATAATAAAATATAGTTAAAATGTACTAACCTCCATTTCATAATACTTTGCAATTTTGACTTTCACTGTTCATGCTTTGACTCAAAATATTTATTAAACTTTTTGATTAGTTAAATCAATAATAGTAGCAATAGAAAGATTGTCAATAGTACTTTAAACATATCAAATGTTTGTAGATGTTTAGATAAATATTTGTAGAAAAGACAAATGGTCAAACTATGAATAGTAAAGTCAAAATTGTCAAGTATTTTGAAATGGAGGTTAGTATTTTTATAAAATAATATTTCAATACGAATCTGCTTATGTCATTGAAGGACAACTATTTTAAAACTGAAGAGAGTATTGATTTATCTTGAAGAAGCATAGTCTCACAGCTTATTTTGGTGGGCTATGTGTTCCGCGTCAGCTTGGTAAACTTGGGACCGCTGGGTTGATTGACATGGAAACACCTAGGAAGGGAGTACGGTTCACCATTTCTGAGTGCGGGTGTGTTTGTTTGACCAAACTTCTGGGTTTGGGGGTCGGGACCACACGGAAACATGGCGTGATTAGCACTACGGGAAGTTCTTTTTTTTTTTCCTCCCACCAGCCGCGCGCCTGCGACAAGCTGGGTTATATATAGGGGGAAAATAACTTGCAGAAAGGGCCGACTCGTCTTGATCAGACTAGCTAAGTAGCTAGCAATAATAATCGAGCCATACCACTGCCTCCAAATCACGGTACGATATGTATGTATTCTCCTAATTGAGATCTCTCTAAGCCCTCTCTGTTCAAAGTACATCTTATTTGTTCCCTGTTAATCCCCTTTCAGACCGAAGCAGAGCCATGTCCATGCGCCTGGGCCAGCCTCCCGCCGTTTTTGCCGGCGCCGGAAACGACGGTAGCAAGAACAAGGGGCTCCGCCGCCGTGGTGTCAGACGGAAGAAAATCTTCGTCAAGAAGCCCAATGGTGAGATTATAACTCTCGAAATGGACCCTATGGAAACCATCGCCGGTGTCAAGGCCATGGTTGCGGGGGGCCTTCACCCGACGCTACTGATGCGCTTAGAGTTCCGGGGAGAGATGCTCTCTGACCACCGCACCCTGGCCGATTACAACATACAAAAGGATTCAACTCTTACTCAGGTCATAAGCCTCCCTGGTTCTCTCAAGGTAATTATCAGCATCCTTTGCTTCTTAGTATTTCTAAGTAGCAATCGTTAATTTTGACAAACCAGCCAAGCACTAGATAATCCGATCGGCTTGCTAATCTGGTAGTGATAATTCAATGCACGCCACCATATGTTCACGAGGTAGAAAGTCACTCTTTGCTAGTTCTTGCTTCTTGTCCTGGGCGTTATTGTTTATAGCAGATCGATCACCTAGTTAGTATATTTTGTTGCTCTATTTTGTTTTGGTAGGATCTTGCTCTTCGGAGCTACATTAAGCTAAGTTTACTCTTCGAAGAAAAAGAAGAAGAAGAAGAAGAAGAAGAAGATTAAGCTACTTTACGTTTCTTTGCAAGTACTCCATCCGCGACGTCATTCATGTATCTCTTCGCGCTGGACCTCGACGTCTTTGTCATCGTCCGAGTGAGGCACGTAGAGCTCAACGTTCACGTCCTTTACAAGGTCACCCATGGTGGCGTCGAGCTCGACGTCCTTCTCATCCACGTCGCCGTCGCGCTGGAAGTCGAGCTTACCATCGTCGCTGTCGTGAATGTCGTCGCACTACTGGACCTCGACGCTGCAGTGGACGTCGTTGCGATGGACCTCAAGGCCGCGGCGGACTTTGTCGCGAGCGCGAGGAGGTTTAATGGGGACGTACGACCTCCAACGCTGAGCCTGTGTCTGAAGACGAAGCTTTGTGTTTTGGAGAAGAAGCTTCGCTTTTATTGCGTGCATGCATGCAGGGTAATTAGTCAAATTTGCATATGAAATGAAATCCTTGCCCTCGATACCAATTTGTAGCATTGGAAACAATGTATAATTTCGGAAAGGGATTTTTGTCCACAGGACATCGTTAAAGCATGCTTTTGTGTCTAGGACACTGCATTTGCTCATTTTACCTGGTAGACATCAAGAAAACACGGTTTTGTTTGTAGGACACCGCAACACATAAAGAAGACATTTTAACAACAGAAAGACCACATTGCCCTTCTTCTTCCTCACTTATTTCCTGTCGACATCGACCATAGCTATTGATGGAGTCCAAATACTGGCCCGCGCTCGTCCGAGGCCGCACTCACGCTCGCCGAAGGCCACGGCTATGACCGCGCGCATCAGTAATGCGGAACTAACATCCTTCGTTGAAGAAAGGTATCTGCCACCTGCACTCCGCCGAGATTGGATTTCCAATTTTTTAGTTTGGATTTCCATGGACGTTTAATTCAGCCTTGATTTGAATTAATACACTATAATCGGGTGCGCACACATAAGGTGAGACATTCGATTTTCTGGTCACGAGCTTGATTGGAATGGTGGTGATCGATTTTATTTTTCCAAGAAGACGTAGCAGCTGGGGAGATGACGGCGAGCAGCACAGCACCCAAGCGCAGCGATGAGCGACCATCAGGCGACGTTCCGGCAAGCGGCACCTATGAATTCCAGCGAAGTTGGACGCAATGTGCTGCGGGGGGACGAGGAAGTCGCAGAAGAGGAGAGATGTTCTCGCATCGCCACCGGAGATCTTGGCCACGCGTGCAGCGACAGCGGCGGAGGAGGAAGATGAGGAGCAGAGTCCTTGAACCCCGGCCCCACAGGGAGTTCTTATCCGTCCTGTCAACTCACGGCGCACCACCGCGCTCCTCGATGGCGAGCTCCATGAGGCACCCCTCTCCACGGCGAGCCCCGTCCGGCGCCCCTCCTCCATGGCCGAGCTCCATCCTGCGCCCCTCCTCGAGTCTCACACCCCTCCTCCATGGAAATCTCCATCCGGCACCCCTCACCGTGGCAAGCTTCGTCCATCCTGGAGTTCTGCAAGGGGCACGAGCTCGGGAGGGGAGGAGTTGGCCGTGCGACATTGCTGCCGGAAGCGTGTCCCCAGTTGGAGCTGGATTTGGGAGGGAGCAGGGGCATTTGTGTCATTTTGATATTATCCTCTCTCCTTATCAACCAAAAATAATTAAAATATTGAAGACAGTGTCCTGGAGACAAAATCAAATTTTCACAGTGTCCAGAAGACAAAAGATAGAGTTACGATGTTCAGGAGACAAAACCGTGTTTTTATGATGTCTTGTGGACAAAATTCCCTTTTGGAAACAGTGCATTGGTTTCTTTTCACTCATTATTAACATGCCACATCATCTAAAATGCTGACATGGCATGTCATTTATTAAAAATAAAACTCTCATTAAGAGTAGCCTTAGAGCGTCCCCAACAGAGCACCTAAGAGCCAATAAAAATTGTATTTTATTGAGAGAGAGAGAGAGAGAGAGGCTACTAGCTATTGCTCAACAACTAACTCTTAGCATAAATGAGACAATGGCATGTGGTCTCCACACACAATAAAACCTATGCAAGAGTTAGTAGTTGTCTCTAACCATTGAGCCAATTCTTACATATAAGTAATAATCATATAATTTCAATTTGAACATTTATGTCCAAGAACATTAATGGCCAAGGATGTTGAAGTTATAGTTCACCTACTTCAAATCTTAGCACCTATATCTATTTATATGTTTGTGGAGTTGATAGAGCATTTTTGTTGTTCTGAACTTAATGAATTCATAAAAACTACAAAATCATTGCAAACGTAAAAACAACATATTTTTAATACACAAATGTACCCCGGTTTAGTCTTCCTTGGATGAGGAAATATACATTCACCAGCTGGGTGTAGAAGTCCAATTTGTTTCTATTATCTAAAAAAAAAAAATCCTCCTTGGACAATGAACATATCCCTCCTTCTCATGATACAATAATGTTTTAGTATTTAAAACCCTAAGTCCCTTCCATGGCTTCATCCCATTATTATTATTATTATTATTATTATTATTATTATTATTATTATTATTATTATTATTATTGTTGTTGTTGTTGTTGTTGTTATTATTATTATTATTATTATTATTTTAGTTTCATTCTCATTAATTGAAGTGCCACATGGCAATAGAATTATGGAGAGAGAGAGAGAGAGAGAGAGAGAGAGGTGGAGAAAAAAATTCACTAGCGTAGGATGAGTTTTTTCATTTCATACACGATTACCTGCACTCCATAAAACTATCATTGGAGGAGAAGAATTTAATTTCATCTCACAGACAACCAATTAAACAGAATATATGTAAGTGCTATGAAACACCAAAGTGAAACTATGCATTGGAGGACCTTTTCATTTGTGCTTTCAAAACATTTTATGTGACATGCACTCTTGAAAACATCAAAGTGGAACACAGAAACAAATGTGGCATGCTTCCTTGGTTTTCCCTAACCTTAACCATTCTCATCCTTTCCTATGCGTGCACGCGGGGTGTTACTCCCCCACTAAATTAATCAGGTTTTGGTGGCAAAAAAGGCTTGGTCCATGGGGCACATTATGCCATCACATGAATGAAATAGTATACATGAGTTCACATAATAGGGGAAGATATTCAGTGAAAAACCTACATTCGGTAGAATTGTGAAAATCATCTTGAAAAACCTATTTAGAAATTTTGAAAAAATATGAAACTTGGCACAAGCGTGAAGGACTTGGTGCAGAACATGCACACAAAATTTCAAACCCAAACTAGTTTTCAAATAAAATTCATCAAATAATGAATCATGGTGGAGGAGGACAAAAATACCGTGCAATCGTTTTTTTTGTCAATCCCCCCCCCCCCCCCCCCCCCCTTTTCTTCATGATCTGTTATTTTTATATCTTTTAATAGAAGCTGAATTTGGATTTGAAATTTACTTGCATGATTCATACCATGTTTTTACACATATGCCAAGTTTAATAATTTTTAAAATGTTCTAAATAGATTCTCTAGAAGGTTCGCTTTTTACGATTCCACTAAAAACAGAGTTTTCATTGAATATTTTCCCAACGATACGAACGTGTTATCTTTTCAGGGGATGTTTGTGTAGTGGACGCTGCATTGTATAAGCACATGCCAAAATTTTGTGATTCATTTGTGACTGATCTATAAACTATGCCCCGTCAGACGGAGATCATCAAAGCACGCTGCGGCGAGGCCGTGCCGTCGGATGGGCTCCGACGCCGTCACGTTGGAAGGGACAGGATCTTAATCAAGACTCTCACTGGTAAGATTATCACACTCGAATTAGACCTTTTGGACACAATAGCAGATGTCAAGGCCATGATTGAGGACAAGGAAGGCTATCCCTCGGCACAGCAGACTCTCATTATTGCTGGTAAGCAGCTCAATAATGACTGCACCCTGGCCGATTATGGCATCAAAAAGGATTCGACTCTGTTTCTGATGATAGAGTCCAGAAATTTCTACGGTGCTCCTGAGGTATCAATTATGTTATCAAGTATCTCTCGTAGTCATGGTATGCATTCAAAGGACTCTATTCATTTGGTGCTGACCCATAAATACTATATTCAGATGGATTACACTGAAGCAAACGACAGAGGTCCCATTAAGATATTTGTCAAGACGCTCTACGATGAGGTTATCACGCTCAAAGCGGACCGCTCGAGAACCATTGCCGCTATGAAGAACGCGATATATTGGGTGGAGGGCATTCACCCAACACTGCAGTGCTTCATGTTTGATGGATATTGTCTCCGTGAAGATTTCCGTACCCTGGCTTATTACAACGTCCGAAATGAATCAACTCTTACTATGGTTAGGCACCTGTCGGGTGGTGGTGGTGGTGATGGTAGTGACTTAGTGAAGAATATCCTTGTCAAGAAACTCACCGGTGAGATTATCACACTCAAAGTGAATCTCAGGTACGGTACGGTGTTCGACATCATGGACATGATTCGTCTGAAGGAGGGCATCCGGCTGAGGGATCAGCACCTTGTGTTTAATGGACGGCCGCTCGATAACACCTACTCGCTTGCCTTTTACAACATCTTGGAGAATTCAACTCTCCATCTGGCCCCAGGTCGCTATGGCGACAGTCCCTCTAAGGTATTGTAGGAATCATTATTAGCATCCTTGCTTCCCAGCAGAGTAATATCTCTAAGTAGCAATCATCAAGTTTGGCAAACCAATTAAGCATTCACAATTTGACTTGCTAATTAAGTATAGGTACTTTTTTTTTAAAAAAAACGAGAATTGAGTTATACTAATGTTTTATCTTTCCTCTCTCTCTCTCTCTCTCTCTCTCTCTCTCTCTCTCTCTCTCTCTGAGATCAAAGGAGGTTGTATTAGTTGATGACAATGTTACAGCAATGGGCTTGTAGGAAAGGGGGCGTGATTATCAGCCACTCGCACCTCTGCACAGCCCTTGAAACGTATTTCGCACAAGCACGGGCAGCTATTAGTCTGCCTTGGAAAGAAATTAAATTGAAAATTAACAAAAGCCCTGCTAAACTTGATTGTCAATATATGTTTTTCGAGTGGAAAGAATTTTCTCTTATTGATTGTCAATAGGAGAAACATCCGCTCGGATAGAATTTTTTCGATGCCAATAGTTCACCAGCACTAGATTGTCAATCTCGATGATAACTTGATGTGTTCCTTTCTTGATGCCAAGTTTCGCCAGCACTAATGTTTTTTTTTTAAAAAAATCTTGAGAGACCCACTCGGTACATGAACATCTATGTACCAGTGTTCCTTTACAATTTTTTCTTAGCCCTGGAGAATTATTAGATGCAACAACTTTGTGGGCTTCCCTGCAGATAGAAAATTTTCATCATTTGTTGTTCGCTTTAGTTCTCCGTAACTTTTGTTTCCAAATCCTGATCCTGCAATATGGATAAAAGATAACTATAACCATGTAATAGAATCCCTATGCTGAGGTCATTCCTCGGGAAAACTAGACATATACTTTGATCTTCGAAAACAAACATCAGTTGAAGTCACTTTTTTTTTCTTGTTTAGTTTGAGGACAAACATAAACAGGTGAAGGATGAACAGCTCACAAGCAACCAAGCTGAGGGAGCCGCTGATCGTACTTACCACAACTCTTCACAGCCTCCGGCTGTCAACAAACCAAAACAAGAACAGGCAACCACTGAGCAGTCCTGTACGCTCTGGATTCCAGCAGTTCGGCATAACCACTGGAGCGAGGAGGAGAAAGGGCCGAAGGACGAGCATGAGGAGCAACAGAGCAAGACGATGGTCATGAATCAGATCACAGTCTCAGGTCTCAAAGCCTGGGAAATGTTTAAAACTTGGATGCGAAATCAAATCAATAGGCTTCAGGTAAGATGGCAAATTGAAGAATCATAGTAATGGAGTGTACCATTTTTGGGCCCTTGGATTGGGCTTGCACGTAGAATCATCATGAAAACCAAGACGGGTTGGAGATTCGGCTTTGGGATATAATCTAGTGAAAGGGATGATTATGCATTCTTTTTTGAAAACTGTCATGCTTTCAAAGTTGCGCTAGTTATCAAAAAAAAAAAAAAAAGAAAAAAAAAAAGAAGAAGGTCACGCTAAGGACAACAGTAGTGGAATATTAGGTGGTAATTAATCTGAAATGAAAGAAGATAGAAAGGTCCGTATATTGACTTTGATATACTGTAAAATTACCCATATCTGTTCGCATTCAGCATGGCTAACCTTCATCTTTTGGAATAAAAGCAGGTTGTGTGTGGCACCGGCATCAGAACCGATCAACTCGAACAGCAGCAGAAACGATGGACCAATTACTCTCTCAAGGTCTTCATGTTTGCGGTCACCATATTCCTCGCGTACTTGGTTTCTGGATCAACCTCAACATCTGTGGGAGACATGTCCTTCCTGGTAGCCATTGGGGCCTTCTTCATTGCAGACGCAGCACTCTCACTAACGATACCACCAAAGTGGGGCAGTGCCTTGGTCTACCTTTCATGGTTTCTTCTAGTATTATTGTCATACCTTCTGCTTGTTTCATTCAACAAGCACTATGGCTTTGCCATCCTGCCAGTGCCATTCCTCATCTTTGCTGCCCTCCTTCAACGCAAATTCCAACCTGGAAATAGGCAGCAACAAAGAAGCAATGATGGAGATGTTGATATGGAGAGTGCTCATGAAGACACGGATGATGAAGACAGTCAACATTTCGACTATATATTTGACTTATCAGGTGGCATTGTCAACTGCGGCGGCCTCATCACTGTGGTCTTTGGGCACTACATGGTCGGGCCAGCTAACGCAGTGGGGTTCTTGTTCTTTTACACCATAGCTCTCGGGCTCTATCTCATGATGGTCGCAACAGTGAGAACTGTGGCTCTCACTCGCCACGCTAGGTACCTTGCCATGATGCTGAAGGTCCTACTCGTGACCACACTTATCGCCGCTTTGAGCCATGGTATTCACGGCTCCGAGAAAGATTCAGATGTTTCAAGCAATGATCATATTTGATTCTTCTCCATTGATTACAAATATACATTAGCTAAAGGCAGACCTCTCAGCAGCCAGGAAGGTGGACAATGTAATAAGAACCTAGAGGGCGGAAACTATCTCCATTTCTTAAAAAAGAAGGGAAAAAAAACTAAATGCAAACCAGACATTCCATACTCCCTGTGGTTCCTGAATCCTGATACAAGTACATAAACACGGTGGCATGGTTCTCCCCCAATATTACTCTCTCTCTCTATGAATAGTACCGAGCCAACCTGCACCCATGTCGATGCAGAGGCGGCTGATTCTCGGGGGCTTGTCTTGTTTGCGTGGTGGTTTGTCGTCGACCGGCCGGCACGCTTCCGCACCTGTGTGCCGTGTGCGTGATTCGATTTGCAAGGGAGATACAGAAAAAAAAAAAACCAAGGCCAAAGCACGGGCATTGGCGCGTTGTGCGGCCGTCCTGCTCAACCAGGGGCGAAGCCAGGAAAAAATGGCGCCGGTGTCAGCCGGGTCGCTACATATAGCCCTCCTTTTTTTTTGGGCAAGGGGCTCAGTTACATATAGTAAATACTATTGTCTAACAAAAAACATAATGTATAGAGTATATATAATTTTTTGCAAAAAAAGTATGTATAAAATATAAGGTAAATGTGTATGATAAAAGGAAACAAGAAAATAAAAACCTTGAGAAAAGTACACTTCTGCAATAGTGATTACCTATTTCAATTTCTGTCTACGGTTGCGATCTTCCATGGTGTGAAAACGAACTATCACTTCATTACTCGGAATTGTTGCTAGAAGTTCTGGTTCAGTGAAGCATACAATGCAATCATTCAAAAATCCATCACCAATGCGATTTCGCAGTATTGTCTTCACAATTTTCATTGCTGAAAAGCACCTCTCCACTGTTGCAGTGGCAATGGGCGTTGTGCGGACTCAATGCAGCGGCATGGGTAAGAAGATTAGAATTCACCTCATTGAAACGATCATTGAACTCTGTAAGCTGCAAGTCAATAATTGGGTTCAAGCAATCATATTTGTAGTGTTCATAGTTGGTGCGGTTAGACTTTTGTCTTGGCTTATGCCGATCAATGTAACCTGCCTCCATATCCAACTTAGGAATACCATTTTTTTCACAAAAAGAGAATGTGGTCTCCAATAGAGAATCCCAACCATCATCTCTAATCTGCTGAAATTTCTGCTTAGTCAACTTCACTTCTGACATGGCCTCCAAGATGTCTTTATCTTTCCTTTGCAATAATTGTGACAGAGAATTAGCATGTCCCAAAATGAGTAACATTAAGTGCAAGTGGAACAAAAAATCAAAATCCTTGAGATAATCAATCAGACCACGGGCTTGTCGTTTCTTTGCATCATTTGGACCGTCATTTGCAACATATTGGAGCACTTGAAGAACTTCAGGGAATAGATTATGTATGCTTTTGAGGGTTTTATAATGAGATCCCCAACGCGTATCTCCCGCTCTTTGAAGAGTCTGCTCTTGATTTAATCCAGTTCCAGTACTTAGTTGTCCAACACCTATGGCTTTTCCAATTCTCTCTTGCTGACTTTCTCGGATCATATCCTTGCGCTTACAAGAAGCACCAACCACATTAAGCAATGTAGATATCATGTCAAAGAAATCACGAGCATCATCATTCTTTTTAGCTACTGCGACAATGACTAACTGCAGCTGATGAGCGAAGCAATGGATATAATATGCCGAGCTATTTTCTCTCGTTATTAGAGCTCTTAAACCATTGAACTCACCTCTCATATTGCTGGCACCGTCATAACCTTGTCCTCTGACTTGTTTTAAGCTCAATCCATACTTAGTAAACAGATTGTCAATGCTGGATTTGAGACATTGAGCTGATGTTTCTTGCACATGGACAACAGCAATCAATCTCTCCTTTATAACCCCAACCTTGTCGACATACCGCAGAACCACTGCCATTTGTTCCTTGCCTGAAACATCAGCTGACTCGTCTACTAATAGACAGAACACATCCCCACCAATTTCTTCAATTATAGATTTAACAATGATCTGCAACAAGAAATTAGAATAATTAATTCAACTTCAAATGTACTATGATAGATAACATTATTTGTAAAACAAAAGTACAAATGAAGCTTTTCTTGCCTCAGAAAAACAATTAGCAATATCCCTTTGAATTTTTGGAGCCACCATCTTATCATTTTTCCCTTCCTTGCATAGAATAGCTTGCTTTACTTTCTCATTTTCCTCTGCTAAAAGTCGTACTAACTCTTTAAAATTTCCCTTATTTATAGATTCTTCTGATTCATCATGTCCACGAAAAGCTAAACCTTGATGCAGTAAGTATCGAACGGCTTTAATGGAAGTATTCAAGCGAATGAGATGGCGCTCTTTAGAGACACTACTCATCTTGTTGAAAGAAATCTTGATTGATTGATCAGGCTTCAATAAGTTGTCACATCTTTTCCTAGCTGTGTTATGAAAGCTATCACATTTGCTGCCCACATGATCTCGAAGCCTGTCTGATTTATTCCAGCTATCCCAACCATCTTTGGCAAATGCATCATTACCACCTTGGCCTTCATTGCAATCTCTGAACAGGTAGCAATATAGACAAAAAACTTTATCTGCCTTCTTCTGTGGGAACATCTGATATCATCTTCTGTGGGAACTTAAAACCAGGTTGAGGTTTAACAGGACCTCTAATCAAGTACTTTCGCCTCACATCGTCTTGTAGGTTTGGGCCTATATAATCAGATATTCTCCTTCTATCTGCTGGATCATAGGGAAGATCGTCCAAATTAACGTCTTTACGCGAGATCCGCGAGGACTGCAAAGGACGAACAGGAGTATCACTACTGTTGATGTTTGATGGCATTGATGCACTGACATCTCTTCTGGTTCCTGAAGGCTGCCCTGCATCACGATCCTCATTGTCCCTGGTTGCCGGAGATTTTCTTTTCCTGGACAAGAATTCTTCTAATGTACTTTGCTTGCCTGACATCTTGCCGCAAAGAAACAACTGCTCCTCCTGGCTTCAGAAGTGCTGATCACGTAATGTCAACAAAATCAGACTTGGGGAACTGGATCGCCAAGAAAAAAATTATAAAGAATTCACAATCCTAAGCTACGCCTCCATGCGGCGCTAATAATAGTTTAATTGGGATCGTTGGGGCTGGAGATTTACAATCGGTACCGGAAGAAACATGTTTGAACTTTGAACCTAAGTACCTAGGATCGGGGATTCGGGATTGAGCACCTGATCTTGACGAGGGCCTCACGCCGCCGCCTGTTGGAAGTACAGGAACGAACCGTCGGAGGTAGCGATCGATCTGCTCGAGTTCGATTCATTCCATAGGAAAAAACTGATGATGTGGGCTGCGACTACAGGCAACAAGCTGGGCTGGTGCTGCCGTGCTGGGTCACCGGGGTCAGGCCCATTTTTCACCGGTGTTAAGGCTGGTGAATTTTTGTTGGGGTACAGGTGCCGCTAAAAAACCGCTGACACCGACGGGTGAACGTAGCTTCTTCGCCCCTGTGCTCAACGATGAGGTAGGGGCAGAGTCATTTTTGTCTTAACAAAAAGGAAAGGGAAAAAAAAGAGAGGAGAGAAACCCTGTTCGTGAATTGGATGAATCCGGAGAGAGAGACTTGGAATTCAGGCTCGGCCCGGTTGTCCAACTCGCATTTGCAAGCCCAAGGAGGGAAAGCCCTTCTCTCTTCTACAACAACAATCCATGGGGAGGAAATGGAACACCCTTGAGTCTTGACCCGTCGTCTTCTTCCACCTCTCCCAAACGTACGAACGAACCACGCACCACGCTAGGGTTTCCGCGACCACCACTGCAAACCCCGATCCGCACCACCGGCGTCGATGTCCACCGCGGCTTCACAGGGAGGCGAGAAGCCGGCGCTCCGGAAGCCCGTATTCACCAAGGTGGACCAACTCAAGCCTGTCACTAGCGGCCACACCCTCACCGTCAAGGTCGTCAGCGCCGCCCCCGTCCCGGCCCGCGCGCGCCCTGGATCCCCCGCCGTTGCCTCCTTTCGCGCCCCGCGTATCGTCGAGTGCCTCGTCGGGGATGAGACCGGCACCATCGTTTTCACCGCCCGCAATGACCAAGGTGATTGCCTGCCCTTCCTGCTGTCTCTGTACTTTCAGTCGTACGTACTAGTTAGTATGCTACATCAGATGTGATTGATCCGAATCCTGATTGCATCGATTGTTTAGACGTTGCTGTTCATAACATTATGTCCTGGCTTGGGATGCTTGCAGCACTTCACTCGGATTTGCTAATTGTTATTGCGCATGTCAGTTGCTTATGTACTTTGTTTTCTGGTGTTATGTGGCAAACATGGTACAAATATATATTGCTAAGTGATCTCTCTTCGTTGTCGTAAGCATTTAATTCCAAGTACTCGCAGCGTGCCACATAGCAGTATACTAAGCAATACATAATTAATTGAGTGAAATGATTTCTGACCTTTCTAAACCCTATACAAGGATGTAACTGCACCATATCAGAGGTTAAAACGGTCCGTCTTTTGCCATGACCTGCTATGCTGATTTTTTGGCCCTTCTCTACTGCTTACTAGACGGTAAACGGTAGACAGCCGCTCGACCATCGTTTAGCGTTTAATCTGTTTTAACGGCCATTCAATCGGGCGAAACGGCACTTTAAACGGGATAAACGTATGGTAATTCTGAACAACACCATAGTAATAATCGTAACTCATGCACAGGTCTATATGTATGAGCAGTGAATGTATACGAACGAGGGTCTCTTAAGCCTCAGTTGCATTAAATCCAGGTTTAGATGTATGAGCAGTTAATGTATATATTTTCTATTGTCGTCTGCAAAATATGCTTCACCCTTTGGTGCTGTTTGGATTGCTGGAAATGAAAGGTGGGTTTAGGGAAATGGGAGGTGGGATTAAACATTTCCACTGCTTGGATTTCGGGTTGCGGAAATGAGGAGGGATAGGGAAAGGGAAATGAGGCCCCTATTTCCCACCAATCTCATCCCAACGGGGAGGGCGGGTTTTGATCAGGATACGAGAGATTGACATCACCTACCCCTCCGGCGAACGAGCCTCTGCGATCTCTACGATGAACTATCGTCCATCGACGAAGCTCCGCGTCGATTGGCAGCCAGCCCTCCGGCGGCGATTGGCGCATCACCGGCTGCCACTCACCAAGATTCTCACTCGCCGGTTGCCTCCTGCAGCGATTTGCAGTAGCCGGTTGCCGCTCTTGCGATTCGGGGTCGCGGATGATACCCCTGGCCAAGAAATACGCGCCTGCTGCGAGCTACCTGCTCTTCGCGCGGATGATGCTGCCCAGTTCCTGTCCGCCATCAATTGCAGCATCTCGAAGCTCCTCCAGGCTGTCTTCTGTAGCCACGTGCGTGTGCTGTGTGCAAAGGAACTTGCTTGCTGGTTGCTCTCTATTTCCTTTGTTTTGTTTATTTTTCCTTTTTTTTTTTTGTGTGTGTGGGTGCCGGGGGGGGGGGGGGGGGGGGGGGGGGGATTCTTCTAATGGGAGACGCCATGACTGAAGATGGAATGAAGTGATTTCTGCTTGTGCATGGCGGATAGCGTTGATAAAAAAAGCCACCAATCAATTTTGTTTTATTTTGTGAAGGGTAGTTTGGTCATAAGAAAAATATATCCTTTTCCTAGTCCATATGCATGCCAAACATAGGAAAGGGAAATAATCTTATTTCCTTAACCTCAACCCACCTCCTCATTTCCCATTGCATTTCCCTTTCCCTAACCCAAGTTGCATCCAAACACCACCTTTGTGCAGGGAAAAAAGAGTGACTCCATCATTTCTGATCAAAGCTCTTGCCTCGTGTTGGGGGACATCGTATTAAACATTTCATTATTTTACCCTTTGCCATTGTTATTTGCTCATTCACAGTGCTAGTTACTTTTCTGCATGCCTATATTTTTCAAGTTTTTAGGGAAACAAAGGCTTGAAAAGTATAAAACAGTCAGAATCCACCTACCATGATGAAAGCATGGTCCGATTTATTTGTTATTAACTGCATGAGAACCTCCTAGTGGCTGTATGACTCCTTTTCGGAATTGATACCAGGGCATTTCTGTATTTATGGGTGTCTGTATCAAATATGGTCTGATATTAATTTGTTTACCCACTTTTGACTTGTGGGTTGAATTCTCTCCTGCTGTGCAGTTGAGTTGATGAAGCCAAACGCCACGGTCATCTTGCGCAATGCTAAAATCGACATGTTCAAAGGATCAATGAGGCTTGCAGTGGACAAATGGGGGCGGATTGAGGCTACAGAACCTGCCAGCTTCACGGTGAAGGAAGACAACAACTTGTCGCTAGTGGAGTATGAATTGGTTAACGTGAATTAGTAATTGTTAAAGTGCTTTTTCGTGCCATTAGGAAGTATGATGAATGGACATTATGAAGCCTCTCTTAAGCTTGGTTATTTGGTATTACAGTGGGTAGTAGAAAAGAATCTTGCTCCTCCTGGTACTTCTGAGGTGCTGTAACGGAACGATCTCAAACATGGAATACATGATGTACTCACTGGGGATAAGTTGTATGCATCCTGCACATGTTATTTCGAGAGGCAATTGGCTGTTGCACCAAAATCATGTTTTGCAATTTTGGCTTGTAAATAACAAGTGTTTGGCACTTGTGGTTGTCAGTCCACCAATCCAGTTGCCTATAAAAAGAAATGCGCTTATGTAGAGGTGAGGAAGTTAGAACGAGATGAAAAGAAAGGCATAGCAAAAGCATACCATTGATTTGTTTGCCCAAAAAGAAAAAAAGGAAAAAGAAGAAGAAGAGAAACATAATGGCCGGAGAGAATGATCATGAGGACGAGGAGCCGTCGGTGGAGGCGGCGTTCGCCGGGCAGCCGCCTCCGCCGTGGTGGCGGCAGATCACGGCACGGTCGGTGGTGGTGAGCATGGCGGTGGCGCCCCTGTTCACCCTCATTTCCATGAGGCTGGGGCTGACGGCAGGGATTGTGCCGTCCTTCGCAATGTCGGCGAGCCTGGTGAGCTTCTTCGCCATCGGGTCGTGGGCGCGGCTGCTTGGCCGCTGCGGCGTGGCCACCCAGCCCTTCACCAGGCAGGAGAACATCGTTGTCCAGACCTGCATCAGCGCCTGCACCACCCTCTCCGTCTACGGTGGCTTCACCTCCTTCTTGCCGGCCATGACCGAGACGGTCGCCAAGTCTATCGGCGAGACAGGCGCCGAGAACGACGCGCTGCACCCATGGAAGGTGATGACCTTCCTCTTCCTCACCAGCTTCTCCAGCTTGTTCTGCAATCTTCCCCTCACCAAGGTCATTATTTCTTTCTCTCTTTCATCATCTCATATAATTTCGTCAGCATTATTTTTTACCATCAATTCATCTTAATTGTCCGTCAGATCATGATCGTTGACTACAAACTCATGTACCCAACTGGTTCGGCTATCGCCGGGATCATCAACAGCTTCCACACGCCAAAGGGGGCCGCAACAGCAAAGTAATTCTTGCATCTTTTTTTTTCTGTCCTTAATTTGCATTCAAATTAAAGTACAGATATGAATTGTTTGGCTGCCACAGGCTGCAAGTGCGCGCTCTGGTGCAAACTCTGATTGGGAGCTTCACCTGGGCTTCCTTCCAATGGTTCTACACCGGAGGCGACGGCTGTGGCTTCCAAGATTTTCCTATCTTCGGTCTGTACGCGTACAGGCAACGATTCTACTTTGATTTCTCCCCGAGCCTCGTCGGCGTCGGCATGATCTGCCCTTACCTCATAAATTTCTCGCTGCTCTTTGGCGCCGTCATTTCGTCGGGGATCATGTGGCCCCTTCTGCAGAAGAAGCAAGGGGAATGGTTCACCGATCCTTCGCGCAGCAGCTTCAGAGGAATCAATGGCTACAAGGTTAATTGATTAGCATTGAAAGCCTAATTAATAATGTCTTGATACTGCAGGGTTCTATAACGAACTGACGGCCTGATGCATGCTTGGATGGAACGTACAGGTGCCCATGGGCGTTTCACTTGTGCTTGGGGATAGCCTGTTCCAGCTGTGTTCAGTCAGCATCAAGGCAGCACGCCACCTTTGGAAGCAGAACCAGAATCGCCAGCAGGGTAGTACTCTCAGCAACGGCGATGGAGGAGGAAGCAGCTGTGACGACGAAGCAGAAGAACAATCTTCCAGCTACGACGACCGGCGGAGGAACCAGATATTTCAGGGCGACTACATACCGATGCATTTCGCGCTGGCTGGCTACGCAATCTTTGGAACCATCTCCACCATCTTCGTGCCCCGGGTGTTCCCCCAGATCAGATATCAGCATGTGGCCCTGTGCTACGCCTTGGCTCCCCTCCTGGCCTTCTGCAATGCCTACGCTGCTGGACTCACCGACTGGTCTCTCGGCACCATCTACGGCAAGCTCGCCATCTTCATCTTCGGGGCCTGGGTCGGCAAAGCAGCCGGCGGCGAGATCGCCGGCCTTGTCGCCTGCGGTGTTGTCGTCGTGGTCATCGGCAACTCCGCCGAGCTCATGCAAGATTTCAGGACGGGGTACCTGACGCTCACCTCGCCCATCTCCATGTTCGCCAGCCAGGTGATCGGGACCACGCTCGGCTGCCTCGTCAACCCCCTCATCTTCGCCGGCTTCCAGAAAATCGTCGGCAAGGAGCACCTGGGAGAGGCTGGAACGCCCTACGCCGCGCCCATGGCCGTCGCCTTCCGCGGCATCGCCTCGCTCAGCGTTGAAGGCATCAAGACTCTCCCCAAACACTCCATTCAGCTCTGTATGGTCTGCTTCTTCCTGGCGATATGCGTGGATTGCGTGACCGCCCTAGCCAATGCCAGGAAGTGGAGGGTGAGGGGCTGCATCCCAAACGTCATGGCCATGACGATACCCTTCTTTCTTGGACCTACCTTCGCCATAGACATGAGCCTGGGGAGCCTCATACTCATCCTGTGGAGAAGGGCAGACAAGCAAGCGGCAACAATGCTCTCAGTTGTGGTGGCTTCAGGTCTTATCTGTGGAGATGGCCTCTGGGCACTGCCCTCGGCGTTTCTCTCCACTTTTAAAGTCCAGCCGCCAATCTGCATGAAATTCCTCTCTAGCTACCAGACTGACCAGATGCAGCAGCATTTCATTCCTGACTCCACCACTCGGCGCTGACATTATTATTGCTGTTTGTAAATTATTTCTGACCAAATTGTTTAACAAGTGTATTATTTAGTGCTGTCCAGAGGATAACTATTGACACAAGTATTTCCAAGTTAAATGAGGTTGATAGTTAACAGTTCAATATGTTCCAAAGCACTGATGATGAAATAACAGTCTTGCGCCTTGCAAGAATTTCAGTCACACTCACCCAAGTTGTGCTGAAGAAACCAAATAGAAAAGAGAGTGCACTTTATGTTTCTCTACTACAGTACCTAGCATAAAAAACATATATCTCCTGTCATAGTTTCCATTCCATAAGCAGCATCCAGAAGTGTTTATTCAGTCATCATCATGGTCCAAATACAGATTAAGAAAACCAGTCTTCCTCCTTTTGTCTACCCATTCAGTAGGATAACACAACGTCACTGATCTCCTGATTCCTATGGGGCCGGCATCATACTCCATCAGTTTCGGCTGTTGTCCACAAATAAAATTCATCATAATCGATATAAGAATTTAAGAAAAGCATATGTACCTCATATCGGTATACCGTATGCTTATCTAACTTACTTTTCCCACCAGGAACAACTTGCAACCATATGGCCACTTTAAAGCTAACCGCACATTGACTTTCCGAGCAACAATTTACATCAAATGACTCAAGGCTCTTGCTCACCAAGGGAAAGTGTACTTCACTCAGAAAAAGGACTTAAACAACATCGGGAGATTTGTTTTCTATAATATTGTTCCAGCACAGTTTGAAGCAGTCTAAGAAACATTTTATTACATGTCCCAGTGAATAATTTTAACAATTCTGGTAAGTGCATCAAATTCAAAAATCCTGTAACTTGACTATGTGCCGGCTTCTATTAGTATTATAGAAATCAACTTATTTAAGTTTAACACCAGAGTAAACCTTGTAGATACAGAGTTGCACTTTCCAACCAGAATGCTTGCCACCACCAGCACTATAAACCACTACCTTCCTTTTTAATACGTTATACTGAAGGCTTGATAGGTCATATCTTTTTGTTGAGTAATCAGTATCCGCTGTTTCTATTTAACCTTTGAAAAGCAAGTAGTTCATCCAGTTCTTTAGAAAAGAAAAGCATGAATTTTTGAGGGGGAAAAAATGCTTTATTAACAACAGCCCGTTTCACCCATAGGCAAAAACAATCTTTTTTTTTTCCCTGACATGGGACAACAAATCAACAAAGTTCGGTCTCCAGCTAAGATGTATGCCATATAGCGTCCAAACATTTGAACAAAACGGTGTAGATATTCTAACAGTAGCCTTGCCCCAGTTGCTCCTCATCTAATTTCATCTGGACAGATTACAACAATAAATGAAAAGAAAAAAACAGGAAATTTCTCACTTTCATCGACCAGAAACAGGAGCAGTGAAGGATGTCAACATGGGATGGCATACATCTCACAAATAAAATAAGGAGACCACAGAGAATTCAGCATTGCATCTAAACTTGACGGAGTGGTGACTCTAGGATATTGATTGATGAGTAAAGTAGCTATGCACATTGGATCGATGCCAACACAAGAACAGCATAGCCCAATGCTAGGCATTGTTGGCTTAGGGAAAATGGACATGTATTGCAGTCTCTGAATCATACTAGAAGGAAGACAAGAGTGTAGTCTGAATTCACCTTCCGTGAGCCAGCCGAGGCCTCGGCCGGGTACGGCGAGCATGGACTTCATCCGTGCAGCGGCAGTGGCGCCGTGAAGCGGCAGGAGGGACTCGACGCAGAAGCTGGACTCGACGGGCGACCTGCGCAATGAGCAACGCCATCACCACCAGCCATTGCTCGTTATATAAGAAGAGGGACAGAAAAGAGTGGTGGGCCTGGCCTGCCCGTACCTGAGGAGACGAGGGGGAGCAGCTAAAGCTCGCCTGAGAGACGGACGCGTGGCAGACGACGAGGCGGACCTCGCCGGAGCGGCGCGGAGAAGGGAACCCGACGAGCGGAGCAGCGACCTGGCGGCGGCGGCGGCCATCGCGGTGGTGGAGATGATGCGGTTTCCGGTTAGAGCATGTGACGCGCTGTGGCAGTAAAAGATCACATGGGCCGTATGGGCCGAATCTCGTGGCCCTTCTTCGTGAATACTGCAGATGGCCCATTATATTGCAGACTCTCAGTCTCAGCCGTTGGTTCCCTTTCGCTTCTCCCTTCTCTTTTCTCCTCCTCCTCGGCAGCGGCGGCGGCGGCCGAGGGTTTAGAGGACGACGAGAAGCTTCCGCGGTGTGCAGCCCAGAACCCTAGCTCCTCTCCTGCTGCTCATTTGCCTAGTTGATTCCAGCAGGCAGGATGAGGTTGAAGATGATTTCGCGCTCCACCGACGATTTCACGCGCGAGCGCAGCCAGGACCTGCAGGTACCATTGCAGTCTGCTCTCTATTTTCCCAATCCTCAAGCGCGATGCTTCAGTTTGCTGTGGAACAGGTTGTCTTTTTTTTTTTTTTTGCGGGGTGTGGGACAGGTTGTCTGATGTCTGTTTTTTCTCACGTTACTGCCTGTGTACCGAAATTATTTTAGCTGTATGTTACTCTGTGAGCAATTCGTTCCCTCTCTGTCAAAATGCCTTCCCTTATTGAAGGCGCACCTAGTTTTGCAACCACTTTAGCTCTTATAGGATCTTGCACAGTGCGAATTGATTAGCCTGGTTCAATTCCTTGGGTAGAAGTACAAAACTTGCGTTTCACAGACATTTGAATTTCTATATCAAGTGTGTACTAGATAAGATGTCAGACTATTGTTGTTCCATAATTAGCAGCAACTGGAGATATCACCATACACTATCAGATGTTAAATATTGTACATACCCATGAACAAAGGGATTCTATACTGTAGTAGTTAGTTTATTGAATGCCACTGCCAGGCATCATGCCCAACTCTTTAAAGAACTGTATGATGAGCATTAGGCCTTGCAATATTACTTCCAGCTACGACTGACATTCCCATATGCACTTGTTGGCCTCAACAGAAAGTATTCCGCAACTATGATCCAGGGCTTCGTACTCAAGAGAAAGCTGTCGAGTACACTCGAGCGCTTAATGCTGCAAAGTTAGAGAAGGCATGCCTCTTCTCCCTTCATCCATGTTTTATTCTTTACTTTTCATTGTGATGACAACTATTTCTGCTTCCTGCTGCAGATATTTGCTAAGCCATTTATTGGAGCAATGGATGGGCATATTGACACAGTATCATGCATGGCGAAAAATCCCAATTATTTGAAAGCAATATTTTCTGGTTCAATGGACGGAGGTAATTACATATCTACCATGTAATCTTGTGTTCTATCTGAAACTGTTATTTGTTTGCCAAAGTAACTCTAGCCCTGGAATCTTGTGCTAGTAATTTACAATTGGATACAACTGTAGTATGCACATGTCGCTGTTATATCTAAATTTGGAACGTAGAGTCATGTTTTACGCTATTCACCTTTCGATCAAGTTGAAACTGGAATCATGAATGATGAAATCTAGCTTTGTTTTATTTGCAGATATTCGCCTTTGGGACATTGCTGCGAGGTAATGATGTCGTAATCTTCTTTGCTGACAATGACTAATTTTCGTTCCCATTTAATATTCATTATATCAATTGATCTTTTCTTAATATATCCTGTTTCTTGTCTCTCATGAATGACAACAGAAAGACTGTTTGCCAGTTCCCTGGACACCAGGGTGCTGTTAGAGGTATAACAACATCCACCGAGGGTGATCTTCTTGTATCATGCGGCGTTGATTGCACGTAAGATAACTGTGCACATCACTTTCTTAGTCCTTTACATAATCTCAGTCTTAGCAGAACGAATTGTAAGCATGAATGGTGAGGTTTGGGATGGAGCTTATAACTACCACAAGTTTAAAGTATCTCTTGATAACCTATTTCGGGGGTGGTTTTGTAGATGTACCTACACCTCATTTTTATTTTTATTAAGATAAGAAGCTTATTCTCTGCTTTCCAGTGGCATATATGTTTATGCGGATTACGCATATGTTAAGATTTTGTAAACAGGTTATATAACTAACATATGAAACTGTACCGTTTACATGTGAAGCAGTTTTACTGTCTCTGCTATCTGTTGTATTAACATATTTTACACTTTAAATGATGCAGAGTTCGACTTTGGAAAGTTCCAATGCTTAAGATGGTTGACACTAGCGACCAAACTGGAGATGCATCCCAGGCATGCACTGGATAGACACATCCTTTCATAACTATTTTCCTTTATTCTGTTTCTCATTTGTTCAATCTGCCATTTTGGTTTGCAGCCATCCGCGGTCTACACCTGGAAGCATGCATTCTGGTAAGGCACTATTTTTGTACTACTTTGACTACATCTTATTGAACACAAAGACGACAACAACAACCACAGTCACGATGATGGATTTCTTTAGGGGTGTTGACCATCAGTGGGATGGAGATCTTTTTGCAACTGTTGGTGCACAAGTTGATATATGGGATCCTAACAGGTATAATATTTAGTGATTCATTTCTTGCAATTTCAGCTTTATTTCTGTTTTACCAGCACCAATGCTCATTTTATTTGCATATAGGTCGGAGCCAATCAATAGCTTTGAATGGGGTAAAGATACAGTTCTTTCGGTGCGGTTTGATCCTGGAGATTGTAATCTTTTGCTTACGTCAGCTAGGTAAATTTGCAATGCTGAAACGCAAAATTCAATGTATTTTCCAGTTGATTTCCCGTGATCTTATTTTAATCCCTGGCAGCATGAAAGCATGAGTGAAGTTAATGCTGATTTTGTCCTTTTTTTTAGCCTGGTGTGAAGATCTTGTCAGAAAATTTCAGTTCTTTTTGTTAGAGTGAACGCACTAACCAGATGAACCCACTTCAACACTTTTCTTCCGAATCTTAGTTTGCAAACGCCGATAGCTCTTGTTAACATGATCACGCTACCTGATATTTATGCTTCGGATGACATTAATGAGATTGTTACATACATTTGTTCATGGGTACCTTTTGGCTAATTTCCCATTTATAGTCAAGCTAGTTTAACTATATGCATTCTATTGAGTGTCTTTGCTCTGGCTTTATGTTCACTGTTCAGTAGCCAATTATTGGTTTAGCTATGAGTCATGAGACTCATGACATGTAACATCTTGGTGAAGTGAATGTTCCAGATCATTAAATTTTTATGATGTCATTTTTCCAGTGATCGGAGCTTAACACTTTATGACCTTCGCATGTCGTCGCCAGCTAGGAAGCTAATAATGAAGGTTAGTTGAATTATCAGATTCAGAATCGTGATAAATATTTATTTATTTCTTGCGTTTGATCCAATGCCTGCTGAACTATGTCAAAGCTGATGTAATGCTTTGGTTATGCAGACTAGGTGCAATTCAGTATGCTGGAACCCCAGGGAGCCCATGAACTTTACTGCTGTAAGA
Source organism: Eragrostis curvula (assembly GCA_007726485.1). Taxonomy (NCBI): domain Eukaryota; kingdom Viridiplantae; phylum Streptophyta; class Magnoliopsida; order Poales; family Poaceae; genus Eragrostis; species Eragrostis curvula. The sequence continues at coordinate 2,198 of RWGY01000672.1, read as the reverse complement.
ATTAAATGTTTATTCTATTGTTTGCTTGAAGGGTCACATGATTATGATTTTCACGATGAAGGATGTGCCTCCTTCTATACGCTAAACTTCTGGAGCAGAGATTTATACAAATAACATAAAGTGTTTGTTTACTAGCACTCTTTAACATTATAAGGAACTGATGTCCTGATGTGTTTTATTGCTAGGCAAATGAAGACACAAACTGTTACTCCTTCGATTCTAGACGGCTGGATGAAGCCAAAATTGTGCACAAAGGCCATGTTTCGGCAGTGTGAGTGTATTTTCAAGAAAATTCACCATCTGTAAAGTTTTGACTTGTTTTTTCTTTTTTCTAGTAGATATGGCTGTGAAGGTGACTCCCTTTTTTTTTGAGAGAAAAGGTGTCTCCCTTAGTAAAAGGACAGAAGATATCTCTTACCCATATGAAAGACATTAATAAATAATAAGGCACATCAATAGGAAACAAATATTAGAATTTGAAACTTTTTACGGGCTTTTTAAGGTGTCTTATTTAGATAACTGAACATTGTTCGGTTAAGGAGAGATGCTGCTACCCAGGTCAGCAGGTCGCGTGGCCACCTCCTAAGAAAATGCATTGGCTGTGAGTCGCACTGAACCCAGGTTCAGTGGCCCCTTACCTTAGGGGCAACGTCTTTTTTTATTTGTCTTATTATTGGTCAAGCATGTGTTCATGGACCTTTTTGAAGATTCATTTGTTTCATTAACTCCTCTTAAGTTTAGAACAAATAACTTCATGTAGTTGGTCTGTACTGATCACATTAAGCATGCATGTTATTTTCCCCTCTTATTTGAGTTTTTGTTTTCAGGATGGATATTGACTACTCTCCAACAGGACGTGAATTTGTTACTGGTTCCTATGATAGAACTGTATGTAAATCTTGGAAAACCTTGCAATTTCATCACACTGACTATGCCTTCGTGATTAGATATAGTAAGTAACACATATCTTAATCTTTTGCAGGTAAGGATCTTCCATTATACTGGTGACCATAGCAGAGAGATTTACCATACCAAGAGGATGCAAAGGTTCTTCTTTATTGCATTATTTGCAAGTAGTATGCTTTGTTTGCTCTTGTTACTATTGGTGCCCTCATATTCGGATCAAAGTTCATACCGGGATCTGCAAATCCTGTTTTTTGCTGTTTGATCATTTGTTATGTTGATATGAAATTATTATTGCCACATCAAACTCACTATGTGGTGGATCATGAGATCAGTTATGGGAGAGGCCAGTTTCCCATATGCCCCATATGTGGGGTATAAATGTGGTGGATCATGAAACTGAAGTTCATCATATGTACATTTTCATAGTTCAGTATCAATGACTTCCATTCTACGCAACTTCTAGCTGATACATAACTTTTTACCAAGAAGATAATCGTAAGATTTTAATCATTTTTACTATTCCTCTTAAAGGGTATTTTGTGTGAAGTACACCTACGACGGGACTTATCTGGTATCTGGCAGTGATGATACTAATCTGCGGCTGTGGAAGTCCAATGCATCGGAACAACTGGGAGTTGTAAGTTTTTTAATGCCACTTACTATTTGTATGTCGCTGCAGTATCTGGGTATGTTAGTTGCTTTTGGCTCCAGTGGTAACTAATTTTGACAAAAATATCACAAGACAATATCCATCTGCGGATACTTACTCAATGAAGTTCACACGGTTTGGGTTGTGTGCATTAGGTAGTAGTTTGCTTCAAGGAAATGCAGTAATACCGTTATTTGCGGAAGCAAAACAATGCTCCTTTGTTCAGGTTCCTCCAGTGTGGAATTCTTTCTTGGAATCATGTAGCTTTCTTGACCCTTTGTGTTTGCATAATGATAGACATACATCACGCAAACTGATATTGAGGGCATGAGCTGTGCCTTGTTTCTGCATTCATCTTCTTCTTCTTCTTTTTTTTTGGATACCTGTTCTGGCAAATGATTGCACTATTACATGTTTGCCTTAGGATTCCCTTGTTAATTATATGGGTAAAGATTATTATAGTTTCACTTAAGTTAGATACTGTGTTGTCATTGAACAACCTTGTTTTATCGCAAGCCGTTGGTTTATCTCTTGTATTATAGATGTTGCAAAATCTCTAGGATAGTTAGGTTTTTTATGTTGGTCTGGTATGTGATTGTTAACAAATTGCTTCTGCAGCTTCTTCCGAGGGAACGCAAAAGAC
>RWGY01000671.1:0-73090 GCA_007726485.1 Eragrostis curvula | reverse complement strand
TTTTATATCTCACCCTTGCATTTGATGAGTGGAATAAAGGGATAGGGTAGCAGCACTATCTTTACATCATCATTCTTTTTAGACATACACTAAGATTTAGTAGAGCCTTTCGTTCTAAAGTTGAAATCTATTCTTTTGAGTTATGGAGTGGTGGTTGAACTTAAAGTTTTATTTTCATTCTTCTTAAGGTCGTTTGATTGCTAGTGTGATTACTTTATTGATCTATCTATTTATATATTTTGTTTCCACGTTGCTTATATTTACATTGGATATGATGCTGCCCATTTCCTATGTTTTCAGTAGAAGATTGTGTGTGATGGTATTAGTAGCATCGCTGGATGTTGTGGGATTCCAGCATGTTAGAAACTGCTAATGAAGGTATACTACATTGCCTTCTAGAACCCGAGTATCACGAGCTTTGCTCCAACTAAGCACAAGTGTGGTGGGGGAGCTTCAGATCCAGGTTGAGCACATGGATGCAGGGTTTCTCCATGGCACCGATTACCAGTCGCGGGCCTGATGATGTTAGCAATATTACACTGGTAGACAGGGCCCGTCGCAACCCATTTAAGCTCAACGTTGCCACCGACTAAGTGGAACCCTACCCTTCAACGCTCTTAATTCTCTCCCTGTTGCCAATATCCCTTCTCCCCAATATTTACTTCTTCTTCAACCCACTGCCTCCGCTACCTCTTCTTCCCCACGACCCCACAACGTCGGCACCTCCTTGTCCACCGCGCCGCACCTCGGCATCCTCTCCCCGAACCACGCCGCCGCCTCTCCTCCCCTTTCCGGTTGTGCCACAACCTCCTCTGTCCACCTCGCCCCACCTATCCCCATCGCGGATGTTCTTTTTCCAATGGTGGAAGAGCAATGGTAGGCACCCCGCCACTGCATGCTCTAAACACCCATCACTAAAGGGCCAAATTGTATTAGTGTAACCTCGAGGTGCTAGGCTTGAAACCAACAAAGGTATATGCTGATCCTCACCCACTTGAACAATCCATGTGGGTCTATTTCCACAACCAAACCACTTTTGGGCATCATGGGTTGAAACCCCACCACTAACATGCTACAAATAAGCTGGGGTGTTATAGTAAAATCATAGTACTCTCTGATGTTCGCAGCATATAGTGAAACAAAGAGAAAAAAATAGAGCTACATGATCTTATAGTGGTGTTGGATGTTGCCCACAAGGTGATGCTGGAGTACTGCTGCATTGATGATTTTGCTATAAGTGATGACTCGCTACTGTGCAGATCAAAGATGATCTAGCATTGATGAGGCAACGATGGAGCCATCGCAGAGTTGTGCTGGCTAGAAACATCATTGTCGTATCCCTCGTGCAGGCTTCACGATGGGAACATACATCTTAATAGTTGACCGTCATGTTTGGTGCATTCCAAGTAAAGAGTGGGCGAGATAGCTCAATCCACAACACAATTATTCACCAAAGGAAGAAGGTGAAAGATAGAGGACAATCCTACATGTTTCTAGTGCCTTATGTAGGGACAGCTCACCCTAAGGAACCATTTTACTCACTCAATGTATTAATAGCTGTTTAAAGCCAATATGTAAAACTCCCTTGTCCAATACTTCACAATTCAAAATGTCATAAAGTTATAGTGACATTTTTGATATTTTTTCTTTTTCTAAAATAATCTCCGGAGATCAGAAAAGCTATCTTGAAAAGACACGCTGAACTCTTTTATTAAATGTTGCAGCTTACATAATTATATAATATGACCCCTTGGATCAACTGGTAGTTAATTTAGTATGGTGGTCACATTGAAGGAGAGAAGGGTAATCTCGGTTTTGTCAATAGAGTCTACAATTAACAAAAATGTTTCATAGTTGCGACTGATGTTGACACGATTCACTGCACTAATCACAAGCTCATGGTAAAAACCCCTTAGAAGTGATTTGTTCCCCGGCGCTCACCACTTTTTTGAACACAAGGTGGTCACGTGCCTTCATATTGTGGTGATTAACTGCCCAGAGGCCAAGATCTTGGATGTTTGAGGCATTGACATCCTGGATTTGTTTCGATCCATCTGTGGAGTGTGTGGCAGGGCCAGCGGCATAAACAACCATACCAATAAAGAGGAGTAAGCCACAGGTGCTCATGGCTGTTGGATTGTGGCAGCTGAATGCCTATGGCGGAATCGATGTTTTGTAGTTTGAAGGTTATGAGGTTTGTTGCGAAGCCTTGCCGTCTGTGATAATGGTGGAGGTATTTAAATAGTGTGATAAAGCATCGGAAAGGTGGCATTTGCAGGCATAAATTAATGTAGTACTAGTATCAGATGAACAGCCAAAAATACTCTTTCATCCTATGTTAAATTATTAGGAGGAAGACATTTATTCCTTGCTTGGATATGAAGAAGAATTACAAGACAACATTGATCAACTACCAAATATTCCATAAGCTGTTGAGTAATAATTATTTCTCAACACTTCATGCTATGATGTTGACCAGATCCATGCAAGAAGACAACCATATGTGGTCAATGATGGGCGCTTAATTATTTATCATGATCAGATAGACGAGGACAGACGTATGAGATGCTTTGGAGGTGTTAGCAAACACATGATCTATGTTGTGCTTGCGGAGGTACGTAAAAATGTGGCCTTCATGATATAAGGACATCCTTCATTGGATATAGACATGCCAAAGCAAAGTCCGGCGACTCGCTCTCGAGCACGACAACTTAATTATTTCCATCCTAGCTGTCCATACAAGTGCTTTTCAGAACTGTGTGCTACATTATGGGGTGATTTCAATAACTTTTATTCGTTGTATTAATTAAAGCATGATTTTTCTAGTATAAAATACGTATTCTATAAAAAAAGTTTGAGGTTGGGAAGTATAGAAACGTAACAAATCTCTATATTTTCTGTTGAAAATATGCTCCTGTTCTGTTGCCGTCATGAAGAGAAGTAATTCATAATGACACGAGACAATGATCTATAATTTTAGCAGTTAAACAAGCGGTATTCTATGTTGAAAAATGCACATTGTTCTGTTGTCATCATGAATGAAGAGAAATAATTTATAATGATAAACAACACAATGCTCTTTATATTTAGCAGCAGACAGTAAAACAAAGGGAGCAAACAAAGTGGTATGATTTTATTGTGGTGTTGGATGTCACCCAGAAGTTGTTGCGAGGAGTACTCGCTGCAATGATGATATTGCTAAAGAATATATGACGCAATGTAGGCATCGATGAGGCAACGAAGGAAGGGATTATTGCATTTTTACCCCTGGTTTGCCTCTCAATTATGATTTTACCCTTCATTTTTAACTTTTTGATTCACCCCTGGTTTTTTAAATTGAAGCGTGACTTTGGCCCTAAGGGGGTAAAATCATAATATGTTTTTTGCGATTTTACCCCTAATAGGGGTATACTTTGTCTTCATTTTGAAATTCCAAGGGTAAAATCACAAACCCTAAATTTCAAAGGTAAAATCACAATTGGAAGGCAAAGGAGGGGTAAAAACGCAATAGCCCCAAGGAAGAAAACACCGCACAGTTGTGCTGCCTAGAAATAGTACTTTCATCCCTTTGTGCAAGCTTCGTGACGGCAACATATCCAATATATGGTTCACCGTACATTTTGGTGCATGCTAAGTTAAAGAGTCAGCACACTTAATTGACCAAAGAAAAAAGATGAAAGATGGAAGCGAATCCTTGCATGTCTGAACCTACATGTCTCTAGGGACTTATGTAGGCACAACTGACATTAAAGAGCTGTTTACTCGCTGATTGGGCTAATGGCTGCTAAAGCCACTATGTAAAGACTCTTGACCAATATCTAACGGTTCAAATGAGCAGGACACTAGTGGCAAAAAATAAGCACAGGCTTTCAGAAACCGTACATATAGCAAAGCTCACTCTTAATCATTTACTTCGTTTATTCACGAGGGAAAGAAGCACTGTAATTTAGTGTGTGTGTGTGTGGGCACATTATATATGAGACTTGTTAGAGCATCTCCAAGAGAGTCCTATAAACCTCTCTTAAATTAAAATATTAAGATTTAATAAAAAAACCATCTCCAACAGGACTCCAAAACCACCCTCAGTTTTTTATAGCCCATAAACTCTCCTAATTTGTAGCTACAAATAAGGGAAGAATTGGGGTTTCCATTCCTTGTTTTTTCCAATGGAATTAATGTTTTTATGATCCCAATGCTGATGTGGCCCAATCAAAAGTGTTTTAATCCACTTTTTGGAAAGGACTATTGGAGGAGAGAAAAAATCTCCCTCATAATTTTTTGTTTGCTCCAAAAACAAGTTTATGGTGTAAAAAAAAAGTTTTCGGAACAAATTTTATAGGAGTCTCTTTGGAGATGCTCTTAGGGTAACCTCTTTTACCTCCTTATGGAGAGAAACGAAAAAGAAAATGGAAACACATGCTGATCCAGCCCATGCTTGTGATTGCTGATTATCACTGCCCACTCTCTCCGTTAAACCAGGATGCGGTTGGCCAGGGTTTCCCTGTACGAGCACCGCCCTCGTGCATGCAGATCATGGAGTTTTTTTTTTTTTTGAGGGCCAGATCTTGGAGATTGTTCTCTTAGCGTGGAATAACACGCTGAACTTATTTTTTTTACCTCATGTCTGTACACGTAAAATTGCGGGCTCAAATTTACCTCATGTCGGATGATCCCCCAATCCCAATAAGTAGCGCCAAAGCCTGCCAACGTGAACGCCCAAGCCTGGAAGGCCTGGGAACACCATGTCACGGACTTCACAAATGGAATTTAAGATTTTTTTAGGAACAAAATCTTAATTTAAGCTCGTTCACATCCTAGCGCATACTTCCAAGTTTCAGACGTCTCTCGCGTTCCAAATCCAATGGCCTAGATTGTCTAGGCTGACAGCGCTCGAAACTTGAACGGTGAAGACTCAAGAGCTCGTACCATAACTATATGGCCGTAATGGGAACGGGCCTGACTGCATGCATCCATTTCTGTGGTTGCCGATGCAGTCGAATAGAATCAAATGCACATCCACCACTCGCCCGACAAAACAGTGGCATAGATTTCCTCAATGGAATTGAAATGTGGACGAGACTAAATGAATGGCGACGTTTTGTATGCATGCATATAACAGCATTTGTACACGACCCCAACGTGATTCACGCTCGGTTATGTATTTATGTCTGTGCAAACTGAATGTCCATGTCCAGAATCTGTAAAAGAAAGCTGCATCTTGACACTTTTTTGAACTCGGACAGACACACGTCTCGTTATATATACAGAAGACATAGTACAAGCGTTAGGATTCAAGATCCCAAAGCAAGCAAACACAGAGTATTATCACATAGGCAGACGGCATGGAGTTCGACGACGAGGAACGGTGGGTGCACCGAGTGCGGCAGAGCCTGGAGCGGGAGACGGCGGAGGAGCTGGGCGCGGCGGCCAAGGTGTTCGACGTCCCGCGTGCCCAGCGCGACACCAAGCCAGAGGCGTACACTCCGCATCGCTTCGCGTTGGGTCCGTACCACCAGGGCCGCCCCGAGCTCAGGGACATGGAGCGCTACAAGCTCGCCGCCGCCAAGCGCGTAGAGAAGCTCTTCACCGGCGAACACAAGATTGACGACCTTGTCCAGTGCTACCTCGCCGACAGCCTCGACGACAAGATACGAGCAACGTACCACAGGTGCGCCTTGCAGCGTCTACTACTTGTACATATATATATATATTGTTTTAGGTTTTTTGTATCCTGAATGCATATATGTATGTAATAAGGTACATGGAGCTGAATGATGTGACGCTGGCGTGGATGATGGCCATCGACACATGCTTCCTGCTGGACTTCCTGGAGAGGTACCACCGTGACGAGGCCACGGACATGGTTTCGTCGGCGAGCAACTGGATCAATGCTGTCGTCCGCGATGCTGTGATGCTGGAGAACCAGATCCCGTTCTTCCTCTTCGCCAAGACCCTCAGGTTCTGCCTTGACTCCGGCACCGAGCAGGAGGCCACCGACGTGTTGCGCACCGTCTTCGAACGGTTCATCAAGGATGTGTCCCCCATCAAGATCAACGCCGACCGGGCCATCGGCGACCTGGCCAAGCCCGCTCACTTCCTCGAGCTTCTCTACCGTTTCCTCGTCCCGGACGCCGCCGTCTTCGAGGAGAACTGCCAGGACGCTCAGAATAACTACCAGATCACAGAGGAGGAGCCCTCCCTGGACGAGCTGGAGAAGCAGCTCCCGGACAACTACGACAATGTGAAGAAGGCATGCTTGCACGTGTCCAGTGTCAAAGTGGTCAAGGAGAACCTCATCTCCCGGCCAATGAGCTTGGTCTCGAGCAAGGTGCCGGCGCTGGCCGGGGTGGTGCCGGTCATCGGCAAGCTGATGGCGTCCAAGGAGGTGAAGGAGCGGCTCAAGGGCATGAACCTGGGGAGCCTGGCGAAGTCGCCGCTGGCACAGGAGATCAAGGTCCCGTCGGTGACGCAGCTGGCCGGGTGCGGCGTCCGGTTCGCGCCGGCGCCGGAAGGGATCGCCGGGATCTCCTTCGACCGAAGGACGGCGACGATGAGCCTCCCCGTCATCACGCTGGACGGAAACACGGAGGCGATCCTGCGGAACCTGGTGGCCTACGAGGCCGTCGCCGTGCGCGGGCCGCTGGTGCTCGCGCGCTACACGGAGCTCATGAACGGCATCATCGACACGGCCAAGGACGTGAAGATCCTGAAGCAGAGCGGTGTGGTGGTGAACCAGATGAAGAGCAACAAGGAGGCCGCGGAAATGTGGAACGGGATGTCGCGGGCCACGCGGCTCAGCAAGGTGCCGCGGCTCGACGCCGTCATAAGGGCGGTCAATGAGCACCGGGGCCGCACGGCGGCGGTGCGGGCGCGGAAGCTCATCAAGAAGTACGTGTTTAGGTCGTGGAAGATGCTCACGCTGCTCGCCTCCGTCGTGATGCTGCTCATGACGGCGCTGCAGACCTTCTGCTCGGCTTACCCGTGCGAAAGCACCTGGTTCGGCGCCGTGCTGCAGCTGCCGCCGAAGTCCTGAGAGCAGGATCGATAGAAGAGTACACTGCCGCTCAATCCATCTATTATTATATTATGATGATAGATTTGGCCAAAAAAGAGCTAATGTATTCCCTTTGGAAGATAGAAATTATAATTAGAGAAAACAACAATAAATATTTACCCACCGCTGTTATGAAAAAATAACATAAAATACGCCTCCACATGTGTTTTTTTAATTTTAAAAATACCCATCATTGCTACTATAAATGATTGGTATTTTAGATCATTTATAATGGCAAAAATACCCATCAAGGTGCCACTACAGAAATATCTTAAACATGCACAAAATACAAAGATTGGTATTTTTGGATCAACTAATACAGACCTTGTCAATAACAATAATGTGATGGCTATGGAAACGAGTATATTTAAGTTCCTTTCAATACTGATTTGTAAGAAAATGAAGTTTATACAAATATTAAGGCTACCTCAATGTGAAACTTTGCTCGCGATATTTTCACTTGTCACCTGAGAAAGCTTAAAGAAAAATAATAAAATTCTATTATTATATGGAGTGCTCACTAATTTTAGTTCAGGGACCATTAAGTGCTGTACAGAAGGGTAGGAACTATTATGGGACAATTATGCTAATTTAGATGATGGGATGGGCATAACAATCTACTTCTAAGAGGAGATGATAGTGTTGGAGTGATAATGGGTTTAGGTTGGAGAGGGATGAGGTGAGTATGCTAAAAAAAATAAAGTCAAAATTATTACAATTTACAGATTGTAAACATACATATAATTTAACATATGTTTACACAGGATGGCAGCACAAAGATGGTTCTTGGTTGACTTACTGATATACGAAGGAAATACAAATCAAGAAATTATACCTTGCAAACATACGACACTATCTGAACATGATCAAGGGAAAGAGTACTGCCAAGACGTAAAAATTGTGTAATAATAATAATATATACATGTACAATAATAGAGTTTCATGGTAATAGTATTTCCAAGATTAATTATCCAGGTGTGTTTTTATTGAAGAATCAACAGATTTTCTACAAGTCTCATTCAATTTTGTTTAAAAACTAGGATTCATTAAAATTATTTGTATATTTTTTTGGCCAACCCATGGTGACGCATGAGCACTTTTGCTAGTTTTAATATATTTTTAGACAAAAGGTTTCCCCCGCTTTTATTGAAAGCGACACAGAGTTTTACAACGTTTACCGACCAAAGACACAAACCAAACAGAGTTCGAAACAAAAAACTAAAACTGGAAACACACTACAAACTCCAACACATAACTGGGGTTTCCAGTTTACATTGTAACGAGCTCCTTGTACGTCATCAGCACTACATATCACCAACATCAGAGACAACTGTGTCAGATGGCTTGAAAAGGCGCGCCCAGGTCTCCATCTTCTGCACGATCTCCTCCACTAGCATCTTGTCCGAACTCCTGAGTAGTATCTTCCATTTCTGCAAGTTTGAGATGGCAGCATAAAGAACATCAATCGGCTTTCTAGGAAACATTTGTTGCATTGTGATTTTGTTTCTTGCATTCCATAGCGCCCATGCTATTCCTGCAAAAAGAAAAAGTCCCAATTGAAAACCAATTAAGAACTTTTTCTCCAGCCATTCTGAAATAAAGTTCTCAAGAGAATGCGGCTGGGCCGTCCAACCGAAAATCTCCTGTAAAGCACACCAGATAAATTTTGCTATCGCGCAATGAAAAATAAGATGATTAATAGTTTCACTCTTGCCACATAAGGAGCAATATTTACTCCCTTTCCAGTTCCTTTTCTTTAACTGGCACTTGGTCTGTAGCTTGTCCTGTATAGCTTGCCAAATGAAAATCCTCACTTTGAGAGGGATTTTGCATTTCCATATTTTGTCCACTGTTTTGCATGTTACTCCTCCTGAAGAGAGGAACCTATATAGTGACTTTGTTGTGAACTTCTTAGACGGTGATAGGGCCCAAATTACTTCATCCTTGCCCTCATTTAAAACTGCTCCTTGCAGTTTTCCATATAGTTCATTCCACTCTTCAGCCTCTTCCTCCCCGAGCATTCTTCTAAAATTTATGTTCCAGTTTACCTCAGCATATTCAGACACATAAATATCTTTATCTTCACAAATGGCAAAAAGCCTTGGATACTGGATTCTAAGAGGAGTTTCTCCCAGCCAAACATCATTCCAGAAAGACGTTCTTCTCCCATTTCCTACTTTATGGACAGCTCCCCATTTAAACAAGTGCTTGACTTTCTGGAGGCCATTCCAAAACTGTGACCCCTTCACATTTGATGCCTTGTAAAAGTCACCGTGTGTCATATATTTTGCTTTGAGAATTCGACACCATAAAGCTTCTTCGTCATTATAGAACTTCCATATCCACTTTGTAATCAGACACTCATTAAATAATTTTGTGTTCAGAATTCCCAAGCCCCCTTGGTCTTTGGGTCTTGTTAATGCAGACCATCTTATCATGTGATATTTGAATTTGTCGCTTGCACCCCTCCAATAGAACCTCGCTCTCACAGAGTCCATCTCTCCATGGGTAGAGTTAGGTAGCAAGTAGAAACCCATAATGTATGTAGGCAGACTCGTCAGGCTTGTGTTTGTCAGGGTTAATCTTGCTCCTGATGATGAATTCTTCCCCTTCCAAGGTGGGATCCTGTCTCTGATTTTTTGTACAATTCCTCTCAAGGCAGCTGCTCCCAATTTCCTATTACTTATAGGAATGCCTAAGTACTTCATTGGCAGTTTCCCTAACTGACAATTAAGTAGGTTGGCAATCCTATGCTTCTCCTGTTCGTCCACTCCAAATATGTATGCCTCACTCTTATGATAGTTTATTTTGAGTCCTGATAGCCATTCAAAGCAATATAAGATGAACTTGAGATGGATTAGTGAATCATCATCCCCTGATGTCATCACTATGGTATCATCCGCATATTGAACATGTGTCACTCCTCGTTGGATTAGATGTCCTATGACCCCTTTAATGTAACCTGCTTCCTTTGCTTTGTCTAGTAACCCTGCTAGTGCATCTGCCACCAGATTGAACATCAAAGGAGAGAAAGGATCCCCTTGCCTTAATCCTTGATAGGTTTTGAAATACTCTGTCCTTCTGCCATTTACATTAATGCAAACTTTTCCCCCTTGAATTGTTTGCATTGTTTGTTCAATCCATTGTTCTGGAAGACCTTTCCTGCTCATCACCTCTCTTACAAACTTCCAGTTCACCTTGTCATACGCCTTTTCAAAGTCAAGTTTGAGAATTACACCTTTCCTCTTTGATTTCTTCAATTCATGAATTATTTCATGTAGCACCACTACTCCTTCTAGTATATTTCGACCTTTAATGAATGCTGTTTGGCTTTCACTGATGATTTGTCCTGCTATTGGAGTAAGTCTTTCAGTCATTAGCTTCGGGAAAATCTTAAAGTCCACATTCAAAAGGCATATAGGCCTGTACTGTTTGATGCTATTTGCCTCTTTGATTTTCGGTACCAAAGTGATCACACCATAATTCATTCTTTTCAGATCCAACCTTTGGAAATGAAATCTGCTACCATTTCCATAAATGGTTTCTTTAGTGCCTCCCAAAATTTTTTGAAGAACTTGGCGCCAAAACCATTTGGTCCTGGTGCTGCCTTGACTTTCAGACCCTTGATCACTTTGGTCACTTCTTCTTCAGTAAATTCCATGCTCAGGTACTCCTTGTCCTGAGCTGATAGCTTGCTATCCCAAAAGTTGACCTTCAGATGTGTTTTCTTGTTTATAGGAGATCCAAACAGTTCTTTATAGTATTTGATGATATGCTGTTCAATTTCTCTCTGGTCTGTAACCTGTCCCAGTTCTGTTTCTAGAGATACAATTGTGCATTTTCTTCTTCTGCCATTTGCTGTAGCATGAAACAATTCTGTATTAGCATCACCCTTAAGTATCCACTGTTCAGATCCCCTTTGTTGCCAGTATACTTCCTCCATTGCATATATTTTTTCTAGTGCTTCTTCTAGAGCATATCTGGCATTCCACTCTTCAGTAGAGAGGCTGCTCACTTCATATCTCTTGTCTAGCTCCTCCATTTGTGCTAGTAGTGCTTCCTTATCCCTTTTTGTAGCACTAGCATTATTTGCATTCCAGCCTCTCAGATATTGCCTAGTCATGCTTAGGCATCCTTGCCAAACATCTAGGGAATATCTGTTGGGCCAAAAGTTATCCATAATGCTTCTGATCTTCTGCTTTGTCATGTCGACGAAACCATCAATCATCAGCCACTTGTTTTCAAAGAAAAAATACTTTTGTCTTCTTATAGCATTTTCGCCTGAGTCAAAGAAAAGAGGCCAATGATCTGAACCCACCCTTGTCTTGCTCCATGCAAAACAAAGGGGGTGTTTTTGTTCCCATTCTGTGGAAACAAAAATTCTGTCAATATTTGACATTATAGGGATTGCCTGTTTGTTGGTCCATGTATATTTGAAGCCGCTTTTCTTGATCTCAACCAGCTGATGTAAATCAATGAACATGTTAAATCTCTCCATGAGATTTGTGTTCACATTGTTTGAGCTCTTGTCATTAACTGATCTGATCATGTTGAAGTCACCACCGATCACTACTGGTAGCTGTGTAAACATACATTTCCTTGAAATTTCTGCAATGAATTCTCCAGATTTGCCATGATCGGCAGGTCCATACACACAAATTAGTTCCCATCTGAAATTTGTGAGTCTATTTCTAAGCACCATGCTTATGAAATAGTCCCCACTGTCATGGTCTTCCACCTGCAAAATGTCTTCTTGTACTCCCAACAAAATTCCTCCAGAATGCCCTTCAGCAGGAATCCATTTCCAAGTGAAGCATATGTTTCCACTGATTTCTTGGAGGTCTCTATGAGAAAAATCCTGTTTTATAGTTTCCTGCAAAGCCACCACTTCTAGATTCTCTTCAAGAATGTAATTTCTGATTTGCCTTCTCCTTGCTGGTCTTCCATAACCCCTAATGTTCCAGAATAATATCTTCATTTCTTACGTTTCTTCCCCTTGTTGCTCCCCCCTTTTTTTGACCCTTTTTTACCGGGACCCTTCCCAGTATTTTGGTCGATGGTTGGAGCATCTTCTCTTTTCTCATTGTCAATCACTGTTAGATTTAGGTCATCCATATGACTCTCATCTAACTGTTCCTTTTCCTTCAATTTTTCCATGTGTGCTTTGTAACCAGCTTCAGCTAACGTTGCTCTTGCTAGTTCCTCAGCTTTGATAGCAGAAATTTGATTTAACTCTCCCTCACTATTTTCCTCAAACTCAATGCCAATATCATTTGCTACAGATTCAAGGTATGTGTCTTCTACACAGTTTAAAATGGCAAAAGATTTAAGGAAAGTTGAGGTCGTACCTTGGTCTTCTAAGTTTTTGATTTTGGCCCTCCTTGTAGCTTTTTCTTCAACAGTGCCTGTTCCTAGCCCCCTGATCCTTGCACTCTGTCTTGTAGCCACCATTGGCCCTTTCTTTTCTTTATAATTACCTTTGTTTTTCTTCTTTTGAGAAGTTACTTCAGACCACCCTTGGTCATCGGTATCCATAGTGATCTGTTCATCAAGATCACCATTAGAAGCATTATCCAGAACCTCTATAGGATCATTTTGTAATTCTCCAGTTTGGTGTACAAGTGTACTATTCTCAATTACTCCTTCTTCCTGCAGATTATGCATGTCCATAGGACTACTTATCAGCTCTGTTGTAGCTTCTTGATCAGCTTCCTTGTGTTCTACTTTAGTTTCCTCTTGCAGATTTCTATCATTCCCCTCCATGTTATCACATTTCAGCATAGGCCACTTATCCTTTTCCATTAGGTAAGGGCCTTCCACATTATGCACCATATAATAACCAGTAGGTATTTCTGTTTCAGTTGGCTCCTTCTCACCCAGAATGTTTTCAATTGCCTTTTTCTTTGCTCTTTCTTTACTTAGTGCTGAGGTTGCAACTCCCTTGTCTTTATCTCCTTTTCCTGTGACGAGGTTAATGATTTCTTGTGGGTTGATCATAACAGTTTCTATATGCTTATCTACAGCTCCCTTGTCTTTACCCACTGTAGTCTCTGCTATTTCTGGGATTGTAGGCTCTGTGTCTTTTATACCCACCTGTTTGGATTCTGTTGTCCCATCCCATTTCTTTTCCAACTTGGCAGAAGTTGGTGTTTCCTCTACCAGAGATACCTGAGAATCCACTTCTTGTGAACTCCTTTGTTTATCAGCATCAGACTCAGTAGACACTTCATTTGTCTGGACAGTAATAGTAGGTATCTCAAAGTTCATGTAAGGTGGATTTTCTAGCAGAACTTTTCTCTTTTGGCCACCAGAGCTCCCTTGCCCTGATTTGCCAGATCCCTGAGCAACCGGTTTTTCTTTCTTCTTATGTTCTTTGCTTATGTTGGTATCTTCCTCCTCATCCAAATCATCTGCCTCATCATCATCTTCTTCCATGTAATCTTTGTTGCTAGGTGGTGGTGGAGGATGATTACTTTTTGATTTGTAATCCTCAGACAAGAACCTCACCTCATGCCCCACTGAGTTGAAAAAGATTTCAACAAAGCCTCGAAGCTTTGATGGATCTCTACAGTTCATCTTTACTCTCACTGGGCCTGCTCTGACCAAGCTTAGTTCATCAACCACCAATGGTTCTCCAGCAAGAGTGGCAATTTCAGACACAATGCCCACATCCTTTGCCATGGGTGGGATCCCATATATCTTGACCCAGGTTGTTTGAAGGATGGCTGTTGCTTCAGCATCTACATTTGACTTGGAGATAGTTACTTTCAGGCCATATAAGTAGAGAACAAGTTCAGATATCTTTGAGATAGTGTCTAGAGAGTTTTTGTTTGGAAATACAGCCATGTATTCCCCCTCTCCAATCTTTCTAACTTGCCAATCCCACTTCTCATCAATCAGATTCTTTAACTCTCTGTCCAGCTTTTCCTCAGTTGCATCTCCCTTAGTGACACTGATTATACCAGTAGCTTTTGTGTTCGCTGTCTTTGATGTAGGGATATTAATGCTATAAAATCCCTGACCCTGTATCGCAAAACCCAGCATTCTTATCTTACCCATACTACACTCTGCTGCCATATGGCCAGCTTGCTTGCACTTGTAGCAGATTGGGTTTTTCTCACAGAACTGCTGATGGTGTCCATAATCCTGACAGCGAAAACACTTTATCTTGGTGAGATCTTCTTCCTTTTCAGTCTCCACTTTTTTCTTACTTTTCGCATCTTGTTTCGCCTCCAGGAAATCTCTCATATCATCATGCCTAGGTGGGTTACCTTGCATCTTGGAAGAGCCATGCTCCAGATTCTTGTCCTGGCGACGGTTGTTCGATTCTGGGAATCTTTCCTCAGGCCGGCGCCCTTGCCGACCTGGGTAGCCCCTAGCAGCACCACCTCCGAAGGATCTTTCGTTGCGCCCTTGCAACTCTCTTCCCCCAGCGCCCTTGTGTAGCTTCGTCCGTAGATCCCTCTCATACCTTTCCTCCTCCCAATATCCATCTTGGCCCTGCCAGTCCTCCTCAGCTCTTCTCTTCCAATTTCTCTGGAATCTCTCTTCCTCCTTCCCCATCTTTACTGCTTCAACGAAGGATTTATCTAGGATTTTTGGTGGCTGGTTTAATTGGATTTTCTTTGCTCGGTGACCAAATCTCCTGATTTCCTCTATCGAAGCCGGGAACCCTATCTCTCCGTTCTCATCGGGTGCTGATGTCTTGGTCACCCACACCCATCTATTTTTCCTCGCAGGCCGAAAAGAGTGGTTGTGTATAGCCACATGAGATTCTTCTACCTTCCCCGGCCCAACTGGCCCAAGGGACTGTTCTTTCCCGCTTAAAGCACGGTTAATTTCCTTCCTGTTCTTATCTACCCACTCTCCTTTGGGTATCTTGGCCAGTGATTCCTCTAGTTCGATTACTGCCAGTTCCAGCTCCCAATCCAGGATGTTCTCCATTTCCTTGCATTCATCCGGATGATGGAATAGCTGCTTTTTGATTTCCTCGGCTTGTTTCATTTTTCTCTCTTTATCTTCCCGCTGCAGAAACTGTTTGACTCCAATTGAACATGCTCTGTTTCCTACTGGGGATTTTGCCACACCTCGAGCTTGTTGGATCACAGGCATCGACTTGCAGAAACGTGTTGGACCTACTGGTGGCCATGATTCCCAATCCTTGGATCACTCTTGTTCTGCTTAGTCGGTGGCGAACTTGAACTCGAACTCCTCGGACTCGAGCCTGAAGTCGCTCCCATGTCTCCCATCGATTTCACCGCCCAATCCCTTGATTGGATTCTCGAATCGGTTCTCGAGATCAAACACCTTGTTTGATCCGAGCCTTCTTCCTCTCCTCGATCCTTGATCCTCCCTGCCGAGATGCTGTGATTCCCCACAGAATCACCAGAATCCCCTCTCGAACTCCAGAGACAACCCTAGGTCGACGATCCACTCGCAAATCCCCACCACTCCTCTTGAGAGTCGGGGAGATTGATCCCTACACTTCCCTCGAGCGATCCCGTGGAGAAAATCCACGAATTATTGGCTGGATTAAGCGGGAGAGATCATTGTGGGGGAGCGGGGAGCGGGGAGCGGGGCGAATCAATCTCGCACGTTTATCACAAAAACAAAATGAAGTAAGAGCTTGTTCACTAGTTTTAATATATTACTGTATGGTTAAGTCGGTTTAGGTATTTTCCTTAGCTTGTTGAGTCTGAGTCAAGTCCAGTCCTACGCCCGCGTGCGTATATTTGGCCAGGAGCCAGTCATGTATTGAGACTAAGTTTACTCGTGTGTTTATCGTCGAGGGTTTCCTCTTAAGAACAGGAAGAGATGACGATTGAATTGGCATATGTCCTATGAATACAGGCCCGTCCCTTGGCCCGTGTGGCCTGTGCGACCGTGTCACACCTGGCTTTAAGGCTAAATATATGTGCCCAGGATCAAGTTTCACTTATATAGGACAAAATATAGTAAAACAGAGTATTCAATGTCAGTATTATATCGTACAATATTACAATGTCTGTAGGAATACAAACACGTTAGAGAAAGACTCCATAACGGCACAGGCAATCGACCAGGGGCTCCACAAGCTTAGCCTTCACCATCATCTTCAAAGCAGTCAATCTTCATTCTCTGAGCAGCATTTCATGATTGTAGAAGAAATAGCAAGCGTGAGTACATGTCGTACTCCGCAAGTGTAGGAATGACATGCAAGGTTATATAAAAGAAAGGCTAACAACATAGTTTATAGCAGAAGTCAACTACCACTAAGACACTTATTGAAGCACCTATAGTACTATATGTGTTAACCCTCCCCAAAAGAACCAACCAACAACAAGACTCTACAAGGTAACCCCCTTTAGCAAGACGGGTTACCCACCCAAACCATACTGCAAGTTACCCACTCGCAGCATCAAACTGGCTACCCGCCAGAACCATCCAACCATCCATCTCTAATCATGTGCGGATCCAGGCCGCTCCTGACCGTGAGCATGACTGTCATAATAGTTTTACTTCTCTGCAGAGATGCATAACTTTACCCACAGGGTGGTGATTCTATCATCCGTCGATCACTAAAGTCTCCATGTTGCCACTTCACACTACCAAAGGTCTGAGGCCAAGAGATCACCACATGGTCTTTCAAAGCGCTTCTCAGCCTGCTAACATTCCCGCTACGCTAAGGTTAAACTACTGCCAGTACCCCTGCAACAACAGCCCCCTCTTGGGCCGTGGATAGGAGTATCCCTTCATCACCTGAGTTTGGAAGTAACCCCTCCTCCCTCTTTCCATGAACGCCAACAAAACTGGAAAGACAACATAATACTTGACCAAGTTTACCATAATCAACCCTGTGCTTTGTGTTGTTGTCCTGGGTTGCCACTCCACGAACCGGTCCTTATGATCACAAGCAGGCACTAACCACAAACCAACAATAACATGACAGATACAAGTGCGTACCCGCACCATCATCAACATCCTCTTGCTTGGATCACCTAAGTTCCATGTTGCTAAAAAGATTAACCGGTCCGTGAAGATTATGTTCAAGTGAAGCCATTAGTCAAGATTATTAGTCAAGTGCTAAACCCAAGATTACAGCAAGCTAAGCATGACCTACCCATCTATCACAACCTAGCGACAAGGATAAACGCAATGCGAAACTAAACTAGAGAGAGAAAGTAATAGGTTCAAAATGGTCAAGGACACTTGCCCCAAAAGAAGTGTTGCTGCTCAGAGTCCTCAGGTTCTTGATCTTCCTCTTTGTGGCTCTCAAACATGTGTCTTTTTTTTTTTTTGCGAGTCTCAAACATGTGTCTCTAATTGACGATAACATGCAGAGCATACCAAGCACAAACAATAAGGAGCAGTACACTAAAAAATACAAAAATGATTAAAAAAACAGTACTAGAAGGTTCTACTCGTCGCTACGATCGCATAAGCGCAAGAATCGCTTAAAACAGATATATGAGCAAAAAATTATGAGCTTTTGAAGTAAAGTAGTTTTTCTGAAAATAAATTATGTTCGGAAAGTCAATCAATTAAATGGATTTAAGATTTTGAAAAGGGTATTTATGAAGATGCAAAGACGATATATTAAGCATAAAATAGTAAGTTAATTTCAGTTCTGAAAACATTGTACAGTTTTATAAATGAACATTAAAGAACATGTTGTTTGATTACAAACTCTAAAGATAGATGTCGGTGAGCTCGCTAGACATTAGTCGCTTCATGGTATAGGACATTAAAATATGGATTTATTAAAAGACAACAAGGGAAACGACAGGCCAAGCTCACCTTGAGTGTACTGGACATCAGAGAGTTCGACGGGAAGGCTCGTGGTCGAGAAGACGTGAGAGATGTCCCTCGCCGGAAGCAATGATAACAGGTCAAACTTCAGATTTGTGTTCCAGAAATGGCTTCATTGCTGGTCTGGTAGAGCTCTTTTGTAATCCTTGCAAACAAGAGGTGATTCAGATCGTGACACAAGTGCACATGAAAGACTTTTATCGGGCACTGGGAACACAGACCCGAACTTCAGGAAATTCCGCTGCTGGCTTCCAGAAGCATAACAGCCGGCGCGTCGCCGTTGAGATCAGCGACGTCGATCATCCTTTGTACAATCTGTTTTGTACAGAGATAGAGCATGATCAAAGGAACGTTGTGGTGAAATTTGAAAGAAATTGACGAGCTGGATTACCGGAAACGCGGACGTCTTCAGGTCATCTCCTGGGCGCGGCAGATTCTGAAGGCTTGAGTGCTCCTATAGCCCTCATCTTTTTTTTTGTTTTGCTGTGGATAGCCCTCATCTTCTGGGGTATGGTGGACGAAGGTAGAGAACACCTACAGGGAATATTTGGGAACGATTGGTTGGACGGATCGCCGGGAACCCAGAAGCAGGGTAGTAGATAGGTCAACTTCGAGACAGTCGGCGGCAGTGAACTTTCTGCAGATCTGAATTAGATAGACGTGAGTTCGATCAGGTGCACAACACAGCAAAGTTTCATCGAGTTTGGACAAATGGATCATCGGGAATGTGGATGTTCTCACCAGAGCAGGCGTCGGGCACGTCCAGAAACAGGGCAGAGGGCACATCGGCGTCCAGATCGACACCGTCCTTGATCTTCTGACCGATCTGTTACGTGGTCACAAGGAGGATGAACAGAGGCACACCGTGACAGAATTTCACAGAATTTGGTTGGCTGGATTACCCGGAACGCCGACGTCTTCAGGGCCTGCGCTGGGCGCGTCCAGATGCAGGGCGGTGGTGACGGCGACTGGGAGATCTCCGGCTAGTGTTGTCCAACGGTTGATCTGATTCATGAGCTTATGGAAAACAAACAGGTGCATCTTGTGGCAAAAGGGCGCGACGATCGGCGCTCTGAATCTCCGGGAACGCGCATGCCAATCTGGGGGCGTGGATGCTGGTCGCGATTGGCGGCGTCATCAGTGAGCTGTAGCGGCAGCCTGGCAGCGCTGTGGAGATAGCAGAGACAGAGGAGGACGTCCAGGGAGGTGAGATAGCGTTTCCTTGGAAGCCAAAAGGGACACGAGACTAGGCGTCCACAAAACGATGCAGTGGCGGCTCAGGCAGGTGTTGTGTTTGTTGTAATAACGCTATTGACGGTGGAAACAACTCACAAAGTAGACAAGAGACAAGACACAATGTAGGGTGGAGCCTCTTCTTTATTATTCAGAATAAACTGGTGATTACAATGCTTGGGGTGCTCTACTATTTATATCTGGGGTGGAGATATTCCTTTCCTTCTAGGATAGGAACTCCTTTGGTAAATTGCCCACATATTGGACTAGGAGTAGGATAGGTTCTTCTAGAACTTTCTTTCTTAGTCCAACTAGAGTTATTATTATAACACTCCCCCTTGGGCATTTTACGACGACACACATGTATCATTAAAAACTCCTTCATAAAAACCCAGTGGGAAAAAATGGAGAAAAGAGTACATGGTACCATAGCTCTTAATTGCACACATTGCCTCGTTAAAAACCTCTTCTTTTGAGAAACCTTCAGGTAAAAACTCAAATGAGGAAAAATAGTACAATGTTTAATTCTTCTAGAATTTACTATATTGTCTTCTTGACTACAGTGATAGGGATTGTGTGCTCAGAGAAATTCTCCCCCTGATATGCACACTTCTATAAGTTTCCTCATACCAATACCTCGCCTATGCTTTGGCAGGTAGGGCCCTAGTGATCAAATCTCCTAGATTGTCACATGAGCGAATATGAGTCACCATAATCTCTTCATTCTGTTGCATTCCATGCATGGAGAGGATTTGGGTGTAATGTACTTCATGACATTTTAACTTACTATATCCCTCTTGCATTTGTGCAATACAAGCTGTATTATCTTCATGGATAATGATTTGGGGTTTTATTCACTCTAGTTCCACATGTATTCAGTACACGGTGAATGATTCTTCTTATTCAATTGCATTCTTGATATGCCACATACAGGGCGAAAATTCGCAAATGGTCAATATCTTTCTGATATAGTATATCTTGCTTCAAGCTAAGAAATTCATCATTGCAAATATGGAATGTTCATCCTTCAGGATCAGAACAGTTCTTCAATCAATCTTGATTTTCTATCGGGGACAATCACACCAATATTCAATTACCTTCTGTGGTAATATAGGAAATCATCATTCTTAGCTAGCTTGTACTTTTTGAGTACTCATACCTTTAAGGTATTATGATTCCCATATAGTCGGGTCTATATTCACTTCTGGGATAGATGGTGTTATTCAAGATTCGATTGGCAAGTCATTTCATGACTTATTCCTTCAAGGATATTCTTCAAGATATTGTTCTCTTCTGTGAGACTCATTCTCTCACACGAGAGGCTCTTTGATAATCATATCATCCTTCAAGACAATATTATACCTTAGAGTCTTATTTCATCCTTTCAAGAGGACTTTATTTGTCGCGGTATTTCTCTTCAGGAATTATTCATTGTCCTTCGAGGATCTTTGTCATTCGGATTTGCATATCCTGTGACTAACTGCATATTCTTTCATTCTTTATATTTTGCCAAAGATGCAGCAGAACTCCATTCGTAGTATGAGAATATCAGTCTTTCAGAGACTTATGAACCATATACTTTCACCACTATGGTTCATATCCTCAATTGCATTCTTCATTGACCCGATAGTAACGCTACAAGCGTCTTTGCCATGGACTTTGTTGCCGGATCCGGGTTCTCTCTTTCGTGAGAGAAACAATTGCAATTCATGAGGAGATGTTGTACAACTTTTATTCTATTCTCATATTCTTCTATTGTTCTGCATTCCCAACACTTCTGTGTGCACAATGGTGTTGGGTTCTCATCTTCATGATGATCTCTCTTCATGAGAGGTTCTTGATCCTTCTTCATGAGGTATTCTCTTCAAGAGGAGGAGGAGTCATGCATCTCCCGTGCATGAATAGATTCAAATGACAAGTGTCCACTGATATAGAATCCAAAGGCGTTCCAACAGATTTTAAATCAACGACAAACAAGTCGACCGGTGACATAAGCACAAGCGTCCTCATGATATATCACACACGGCATTCGGTTTACTTCTTGTAAACTTCAAGTTAATAACTTCTAGTTACTCCTCTCTTCAAGATTTTTCTTGGCATTACCCTTCATGCGCATATTCAGTGCGTGATTCCATTTCTGCTTCAAGCATTCAAGGAATGATAATGTAAGGCATTCAATTTTGGGTTCATTCTCCCCCTAATGCCGACATTATAGCATACAATCTCTAGTAATATCCCCTATCATAGGCATGCAATTGACATAACGTCCAGGTTATATCACCAAACTTCAAGTGAGAGCCCATTCATGTATGCCAAGATGGTGAAATATTTGCTAAATATTCATGCACTTATGATGATATATGCAGTGAGCTAGACATGCTCTCAATTCTGGATGGAGTCATTCTATCATGTCAGAAAAACAATGATAATGTCTAGCTTCTTTTTCATCGCAACAAAATGGATTTAACTGCATAAATCACAAATTTCAAATGAAACTCTTCAAGGTCAAATAAACACTTCAAGGTAAAAGAAACTACAAGTTTCATAATGTTAAAACATGCAAGGAATTTTGTTCTTCTACAATGTTTGATTGCCATACTAGACTTGCAGGTCTATACCCTAAACAATTCAATTTTACTATCACCAAGTTTCTGCACAATATATTAGCAAATCCACCCATCTAATTCTGCGTACTCATATTCAGTTGAGTATATCCCATATTAGACCACTTTTCTTCCCCTAATCTGGACCTTCATGATCAGAGACAAACTGACAACTACTAGTTTCAGTCATTTATGTACATTCAGTGCACAATTTGTGATGCAACATAGAGGTTGGAAAACCTTATTTGCACGAAAAGAGTATAGTGTCAACTTAATGGAGTGTCACATTCGGTATGACATTCAATCCATAAGTTTGGGATAGCGCAAATGGCTACAAGCCATAATTCAGGCGCAAAGCTAAAGATAGATATATAAACCGTACAAGGTTAGTAATTGCTAAAGAAATGCCATGCAAGCCAGCTTATTAGTGCAGAATGTGTTTTCTTCTTGAAATTCATACATACCTCGAACGATAAATTGATTTCAAAGGTTACGCTTCAAGCAATATGTTCATGTGCAATGGTTAACCCAATCATACAGGATCAGATCATGTCTATTAGATTTTCTAGTATATCCACATATGCCATCATCTATCAACATCCTCCCCCTTTTCACACCATTACTAAACTTCAAGTTTATTGAATACTTCTTGCATTCTCTACGACACAATTCTAATGTATTATAGACTGCAATTATACTACTTGTATAATAGTAATTGGTATGAAAAGCTCATATATGTGCCATTCGTGTACACAATGTTCTACAAAATAATGTGAGTAGAAGTTCTATTGTATTCGGTACAATGTGAAGGATCACACTATTGCAAGGCAAAATTGATCTTCGAAATCAATTATAATGCCAGTGTTTTCCATTCTTCCTGCTTGCATTGGTTCATGTGCTGCCAAGAAAATGAAATTTTCATTCTACCTACTTGGTAGTAGTGCACAGAGAACTTTATGCAATAACCTCCAAGGTTCTATGTGGCTTCATAGTGGACAAATATCATTGCAAATGATTAATACTAATAGACTTGGCAAATCAATATGTTCAGCATATATTCCATAAATTCCAAGCGAAATTTAACAAATATACTTCAGGTAAAACCAATGGCAAGAGAAAAACGTAGCCAATACCTAGCTTCATATAGACTTCATGCTATATTGTAGGTAAAATGAGATCTCTACATGAGATGTACATGATATAGTTCCTCTTCCATTGTATTGCACTTCTAGGCAAAAACAAAGGCAAATACTTCGAGAAAAAGCCAAATAGCGACAAGGTAAGCAAAAACCAAGGCGCTCACATAGACTTCAAGTTACTATGTATTCAAAACGAGATCTCTACTAGAGATTACATTAATCCACTTAATTCAATTCAAGAATTTGCAACTAATTGCATAACTACTTCTACTATTACCATCTATTAGATAGGTATTTTGGACTATTTCAAGTCCCCATGCACAACTTCAATAATTCATTACTAAGAAGGTCATCCTCATTCATGAGGTTATCATCCAAAGCAAAATTTTCAGAATTACTGCTTGGTCCTTTAAGGTTCTTGGTTTCACATTGTGGTGTACCAATGTGCATCTTCGTGATGTATTCATTCTTCACTTCAGTGGTTTGTGAATACTCCCCCTCATCAAGCTACTTGCTTGCAATGAAATTTAATTCAATTAGGGATTCCTTCTTCTTACCATGAAGTTCTTGGTACATATCGACATGGTGCTTGGGTGTTTATAAATTCAAGACCAACAATATCTCATTCTACACCTATAACAATCTTGATCTTGTTTACCGTATTCTCTCCCAATAGAATGCTTAGCTTTGGCCTTCTCATTCTTCATGAATTGCCTAGCTTTGCCTTCACCTTTCCCAGGCGCCTTCTATTGGCCCTTTAGCTTATCATTCTCCTTGAGTGATTTAGCATTTGCTTCATACAGTGCTATTTAGCCAGTATAACGAGATGTATGATCATGCAAGATCATCTCATTCTTCTAATCCTGCTGTAAGGCAGTACTTAGGCCTACATATGAAATGTAGTTTTCTGGCTACTCATATAACTGAGCTTATGGTGGAAGGTAAAGAGAGAAAGTATGTATGAGTTCCTTGCTACTAGCAAGTCCAATGCCACAAAGCTTCATGTGAGTGACATTCTCATACAACGCGGTATAATAATCCTCAAATGTCTTGTAATGTTGAAAGCGTTGGTGCGGCCATTCACGCTCAACTTTTAAGATAGATTCAGTTATCTCAAAAATCTCTTTCAGAGAGTGCCACAAGACATGTGGACTATTTTCATTCATGCTTTTATCCTTCAGGATAATAATTAAGTGATGTCTCAGAAAATACAGTTCCTAAGTTTCCTCCACTTCAGATGGATTAGTGTCCTCATTCTTGGGTTTAATCATCTTCAAGAGATTTTTACCACACAAGAGGATTTCATCATCACATGACCAAGATAATTAGTTAAAACCATTCATGGCAAGCATATCGAATTCACATTTCACTTCTTGAGACAGCTACAAGATGTTCATATGAAAGTGCATAGGTTTACTTCTGAGTAAACAATTTGTAGAATGCAAAAAGTAGTGGATTAAAAACTCGAAGAAAGACCTAAAACCATGTTTCTATGATTAAAGGAACTTTTAATCATGTTTTAGTTGCTTAAACATGATATGCATGATTTCAGATCAAGT
This sequence comes from Eragrostis curvula, assembly GCA_007726485.1. NCBI lineage: Eukaryota > Viridiplantae > Streptophyta > Magnoliopsida > Poales > Poaceae > Eragrostis > Eragrostis curvula. The sequence continues at coordinate 48,714 of RWGY01000671.1, read as the reverse complement.
TACACAGCAATTATGCACAAACAGGAGGTTAAAACATCAAAAATAGCAAGTTATTATGTTTCTGACATAAATTCCCTAAAACCCGTGGTGTTATTTGCAAACTTACAGTGTTTAGCCAATTTCCAGAGACTACACGGTCTATTTTGCATAAATTCTGGGCCAGATCATAAATTCGGAACAATCTGGACCTATTTGCAAAAACAACAGGACTGCGGGTTCTATTCTGGAAAAATTCAGGGCGTATTTGCAAAATAACAATAACTAGACATTTTCCAGAGACTACAGGGTCAATTTTACAAAAATTTCAGGGCCAAAATGTAATTTCAGAACAATCTGGGCCAATATGTAAAATTTATGGACTGCGGATCCAATTTTGGAAAAAATGAAGGCATTTTCTGCAAAACTTCAGGACTAAACCACAATTTCTAGCTTTTTCAGGGGGTTTTCTGCAAAATTTCAGATTTTTTCGAATTTTCCTCGCTTTTTCCTTTTTCTTTTCTGTTTTTTCGAAACAGCCCGGCCTGGTGGGCCGGAACGGCCCACCCAGCCCACCCCGGCCCAGCCCACCAGCCCGGCCTGCCCGGCCAGGTATAAAAAGGAGTCGGATTAGGGTTTGACCCTAATCCACCACTCTTCTCTCTCACTCCTCCCTCTCCTCTCCCGGTGCGGCGGCGGCGGCTGCCCGCGCCCGCGTACGTGCGTCGCACGGCGGCGCGGCTCGTCGGAGACGAGGACGAGCCCAGCCCGCGCTCGTGCAAGGCGCGGCAGCTCGGGTCGTTGGCGGCACGGGCGAGCACGTCCTCGAGCTCGCCAAGGCAGAGGTTCGGCACCAATGGCGCGCGGTGGAGGGAGGTGGGGGCCCCCGGTGCGAGCTTGTGCGGGGCTCGTCGCTGGGTGGTGGTTGTGCTCGGCCCCGGTGCGGGGGGGGGGGGGGGGGTGGCGGAGGCGGGATGGCGGCGCGTCGCTGCGATGCGTGGCCGCGGCGGCAGGAGGCGCGGCTGTGGGTGGCGCGGTGCGGCGAGGTGCGGCGGAGGGTGATGGTGCGGCTTACTCCCGTCGCGTGCGAGGAGGATGACGGCCCGGGTCCCTCTTTGCGGCGGAGGGGTCCCCAGATCCGGCGGCCCGGGGTCAGATCCGATGACCCCGGCCCCAGATTTGGGCGGCAAGCGCGTGCGGGGCTCGCGCAGCGTCGGCGTGCGGTGGCACGGTTCATCGGAGGCAGCGGGGTCGGCGGGCCTCGCGGGCAGAGAGCCCGGGTCTGAGCCGAGGTGCGGCTCGGGGCGCGGCTGCGGGTGCGGCGCGCTTCGTGGAGCGCGTTGCGGGCGCGGCTTGCGAGCGCGGCGTGGCTCAGGTGGCACGGCTGCAGGCGCTGTGGCCGGCGACGAGTTCCAAGCTCGTCGCCGGCGAGCTAGGGTTAGGGTTCCGGCGAGTTCGAGTTCATGAACTCGTCGGATTAGGGTTAGGGTTAGGTTTCGACCCTTTTTTTCTTTTCTTTCTGATGCTTGCTGTGATGCATGTGTGAGGTCTGCGTGCCTCTCTGTTGTGCATGTGATGGTCGCGGCGGTGGTGGCTGCAAGCCCCACCTCTGTGTATGCGATGCAATGCAATTTGGTGACCCCTAACAAAACTAGATGTAGGGATGCGATAAACTCAGCTTGGAAAAACTGAGGCCAGATACAAGGGGATTTCGATCCATGGCTGCAACGAGCCATTGCGACCAATGCTACTAGGTCGATCAGCAAATTTACCTTGTAATTTCTTTGCATGTATACCATCCACTGGTTACTATCGCGTAGGATAGACCAAGGACTTAACCGCGTAGGGCGTATACAGTGCAGGGCTTTTTTTTTTGAGGGCGTATACAGTGCAGGGCTTCAGGACTTCGAGTAGTCGTTCCCGATCTTCCCGATCCCATCAACAGCTTCGTATTGGCGTGGACGTCGAGGTTGAAGCGTCTCCACTTTTCGCAGGATCGAGTCGGTATAGCGCTGATGAACAGACACAACAGTACAACATATAAAAAGCACAAATTAAGTCTTTAAGTGATTACATTAATCCAATTAAAACATAGAGTCGCACAGCGGAAATAAACGGTACAAGTCCAAAGCTAGAAGAAATACAAGCGCACGCGCTCACGATACACAAGAACCCGCATCCAAAGCCATGAAGATGCGGACTTGAGAGGAGATCACTCCTCAGTCTCCTAGTGGGCTGTCCAACCAAAGGGAAGCTGGCCATCCCACTGTCCACCTCCTCCCGTAGAGTCAGAAATAAAGGTGCTACCTGCAATAAAACATAAGGAGCCAAACCCTGAGCAACTAATACTCAGCAAGTCTTACCCGTCAACGTGGCTATCTACAGCCGACTCCTAATTATGCAAAGGCTACAAGGGGGTGGCTGACGCGATAGCATAACTCGCACTAATTAATGGATCCTTATTTTCAAGTGTTTATTTTCAAGTTAGGTACTTATCCAGTAAAACAGTGTGCATATCTCTAGAACAGATATAAAGTAACAATACATCATATAAGCAGTATACAGTAATGAAATATAAATAACAGTACTAGTCATCATCATCAAGCATATCACACTACGAGGTGACTCAGTGAGCAAGGTTGCTCTTGACCGAGAGCGGCGGCATCGATGTATATCCTGCAGGAGAAAACCTGACCATACGCCGCACACGCGTAAAGTCGCATGCGGCAACTGTTTGCAAGGATCCCCCTGAAGCTAGGCTAGGTCCAACCCCTCCCGAGAAAGGCCTTCCCGTACGGTCCCCGTCCCAGACGTACGCCCCGATTGGGAAGCATCCTTTCTCTCCCGAATACCATGATAGAAAGGGCAGGCTTCCGCCGCACACCAGGGCAACCCAAGCTACTAAGTTTACTAGGCCCATAAAAACACTAGCATATGATCAGTACGTTCGAACTTGCTCAACAGGGCCAACAACGAACGGTCCTCAATCGACACAGACGGGGCTACCACCGTGAAGGCCCAGCCTTCTCCAACGATCCTACACAAATACAATCCCCGTCCGGTCTCAACAAATCCTAAATCCATCTAGTACAATCTAGGGTAATTCCTAACTCGCGAGTGGGACCTACCACTCGACTTCTACCGTTCGCTAGTCCCTAAGCATAGCAAGTTCTAACGTAACCTAGACCACATCTACAAAAATAGGACACAAGGTAGGATAGGGAAGGTTAGTCCTAGTGCAGTTCTAAGGTCTCACAGCAATTCCTAATAAACCTAATGCACAATCAAATACTAGCCCAAATCAAGTGCGAAAATAAAATCCTAAATAGGGAGGCATGCACCAGGGCTTGCATAGCTCAGGAGCGTAGCTAACGGGGTCAGCGGGGTCAGTGTCCTGCTGCGGCTGCTCCTCCTGCACCTCCTGGGTCTGCTCCTCCGGCAGCTGGAAGTCGAGCGGCTCCGGAGTCGTCTCTGTCACTACACGTTATGATAAGGAAATAATGCAAAGTTAGATGCAAGAATATGATGCAATTAATGATTTAATTACTTGATAGGATAGTCATTTGCACTGTAAGTGCAAATGATTCACTTTGTTAATTAATTTTGTCTGGAGTATTCCCTTCATTAACTTTTAATTAAGTTCATCATTAATAACCTTGGGTAATTTAAATGAATAATGTGATTTCGAAAATTAATTTATGTCCAGTGGCATTTTTCTGGTGAAGAGTGCCACTAGAAGTAATTTATGGTGAAGTTTCATGATTTATTGCAAGGTAGATTATTTATAATAATTTATAAAGTGCAGAGCATGATTTAAATTATAAGAAAATAATTAGACAACATGTGATAGTGGAAAAATGCTTTGTAGGTGTGTTATCAGATTCTTAACAGGCATGCAAGAGTTCAGGATTTATTGGGCAACAGAGAATTTATCATGAATTAAATAATATTTGTACAAAATTATTCTTACAGAAAACAGAGAACATCTTTTGTGTGATTTGATATTTTTCCTACATAGAGCAGAGCACAAGAAGGCTACTAAAATTTGAATTGTATTTTTCTGAGATGTATTCATTTTTCTATCGATTTTACATATTTTTGTGAATTTCTGGAGATTTAACCAAATGGAAAAGGATTAAAAAGGGCGCGACCAATCAGATCTGGCCACAAAGGCGGCCACAGAATCTGGGCCACACCAGATCCACAAATACCACACCGGATCCAGCCAACCCGATGTAAAAACACATGGTGGGCTGCACGGTTGGCCGCACCGGATCCCACGTGGCCACACGGGATCACGGCCCTGTGGTTCACGGTGTGTACGCCGGCGTCACGCCGGAGCACGGCGGCGCGACTCACCGGAGTGAGCTCCAGTGGTCCGCTGGGCTGGACGAGGGTACCGGGAGAGAGAGCAAAGGATGGCGACTTCACCTCGTCGACTCGTGGCCCGAGAGGATGACCGGAAGTTGCTCGGCGGCGAGGGATGGCGAAACGGGGAAGTCCGGCGAGGTCGCGGGGTTGCGGTGGTCGACGGGAAGAGGCATGCGTTGGTGCCTTAGCTTCCTGGAGTCACGGGCGTCGTCAGCGCGTAACGTGTTGACGTCGAGGTGGCCTACAGGGTGGTCGGAGCGGAGAGCTCCCCGCGGCGGTGAAGACCGGCGAGGGGAAAAGCTTGAAATCCGGCAGCTACATGCGGAAAGGGATCAAATGGTGAGCTCTGTGAGTGCGCAAGCGAGTGCAGACCACTGAGATGCAACGCATTGACGACGAGACTCACCGGAGAGGAAGTATTGCACGGCGAGGCGGCGGAGCTCACTCGGCCGGCTCGAGGAAGACGAGCTCGATTCGAGCTCCTCAGCCCGGAGCGAGGGTAAAGGTGGCCATGGTGAGCTCTAGAGTGATGTGGCCCAGGCCCTTGAACCACGGCTTGGCTGGAATGGACTCCGACGCGGCAGTGCGGCGAGTTGAGCTCAAGGACGGCAATGGCGCTAGGGTTTGGGGTCGGGGAACGGCGACGGAAGCGAAGGAAATGAGCGCAAGAGAGCTGGGAGAGGAGCGGGGTCGCCTCTTGACGTCGTCCGCGGTCGAGAGCGGGCCAGGGCGCCGCAGAGAGGCGCCGTACGCCGTCGGCGACGTGGAGCAAAAGCTCCGACATCCTCAGTGAGACGAACGTCACTGACGAGTGGGCCCGGGCGCATCTTTCTTTTTCCCGAATTTATTCAAACTCAGAAATTGACCGAAATTGTGCACACAAATTGGACCAGCAAATGGTCTCCAAAATTTGCGATTTTGGTACCATTGGAAAGATCTTGAAAAGTTCTATCCACTGGCCAACATGCACATCTGGAATCCAAAGGGATTTCAAATGGCAATATTTCAAATTTGATCACTTTTTCAGCTTTGGGTATTTTATTGAGCTGTCAAATGAATTTATAAAATCACCAAAAATTCTGCAAAATTATCTCTTGAGCAGGGCTATCCACTGGTATTTTTGTCTATCCAAGTTGTTATGCAAAAATTTGTGTTGCTTCACAAGCATGTGTTTGGCCATTATTTGAAGTTTGCATTTCGAATTTGAATTGGAATTTGGTTCGAGGTTCAGTTCAGTCTGTGAGTGCGCATCAGTTGGGCATCAGTGACATGGGGTGTCACAGCCCTCCCCCCTTAAAGAATCTCGTCCCGAGATTAAAGAGAAGGAAGGAGAAACGAATTGCGAAAAAGCGAAGAATAAGATGCAAAAATGGAACAACTAGATAACGCACCTCAGAGGTAGAAAACCTGAAAAATGGGAATTTAAGAACTCCGCTGTCTCCCACGTGGCCTCGGCCTCAGAGTGGTTGCTCCATTGCACCTTATAGAATCTGGTAGTGCTCTTTCTGGTGATTCGGTCCTTCTGATCAACAATACCAATAGGCTGCTCTGGGTATGTCAAATCTGGCTCAAGCTGCTCAACATCACTGACCACTCTGTCTGTAGGGACCTTCAAGCATTTCTTCAACTGCGATACGTGGAACACGTTGTGAACACCGGAGAGGTTGGAGGGCAACTCCAATCTATAAGCAACGGGTCCACACTGCTCAGATATCCGGAACGGTCCAACGTATCGGGGTGCTAGCTTCCCTCTGACACCAAACCAACGTACACCCTTCATAGGAGAGACACGAAGGTATACGTGGCTGCCAACTGCAAACACCAACGGTCGGCGTCTTCTATCAGCATAGCTCTTCTGTCGAGACTTGGCTGCTCTCAAGTTCGACTGAATGCGGCGAATAGTCTCCTCTGCTGCTGCCACTAAATCTGGCGTGGGAATGACCCTCTCATCAAGCTCAACGGTCTCATCTGCTGCAGCTACTGGCTTTGACTTGAAGATGACTCTCTCGCCGGCCTCAACCCAATTAAGGGGAGTCCGACAACGACGTCCATACAAAGCCTCAAACGGTGCCATCTTGATACTCTCCTGATAGCTGTTGTTGTATGAGAACTCTGCCAGTGGTAAGCTCTCATCCCAACACTTGCCATGGTGTAGCACACAGGCACGAAGCATATCCTCTAAAATCTAATTCACCCTCTCTGTCTGGCCATCTGTCTGAGGGTGATAAGCTGCACTACGAATCAAAATGGTGCCCAAGGAAGCATGTAGTTGCTCCCAGAAACGAGAAACAAACTGAGGTTCCCGATCAGAAATGATAGTCTTGGGCACTCCATGCAAATAGAGAATCCGGGCGATGTACAACTCAGCATACTTCTTCACAGTGTAACCTGTCTTCACTGGAATGAAGTGAGCAGACTTGGTCAGTCGATCAACAATTACCCAAATAGAGTCATGCTTTTGTGATGTGAGAGGTAAGCCAACAATGAAATCCATGCTGATATCCTCCCACTTCCAAGCAGGAACACTCAAAGGCTGAAGCAACCCTACAGGCTTCATGTATTCTGCCTTGACCCTCCTGCAAGTGTCACACTCAGAAACATACTGTGCGACCTCCCGCTTCATGCGGGTCCACCAGAAGTGACTCCTCAAATCCTGCTACATCTTGTTGCTACCAGGGTGGATGGAATACTTGGACAAGTGCGCTTCATCAAGAATCTTCTTGCGCAACTCAAAGTCCTTAGGAACCACCAATCTGTCCTGAAACCATAGGACTCCATCCTTATCCTAACTGAAACACTGGACTCTAGCTTCCCCGAGCTTGAGTCTTCTCTTGAGGTGATTCACCTTCTCATCCTTCTTCTGCGCTGCCACAATCTCATCTCGCAAGGTCGAAACAAGTGATATATTGGCCAATGAGCCATAAGCATACACTCTAAGACTGGGCTCTGCCTCTGCATAAGGGGCTGCGATGAGATTATTGCAATGAGCCTTGCGACTCAAAGCATCAGCAACCACATTAGCCTTCCCTGGGTGATAGTGAATCTCCAAATCATAGTCCTTGATCAGCTCTAACCATCTCCTCTGGCGCATGTTCAGATCTGACTGCGTGAATATATACTTGAGGCTCTTGTGATCTGTATAGATATGCACCAGATTTCCCAACAGATAATGCCGCCATACTTTCAAAGCAAGTACGACAGCTGCAAGCTCAAGATCGTGAGTGGGGTAATGCTCTTCATGTCGCTTAAGCTGCCGAGAGACATAAGCAATTACCCTGCCATCCTGCATTAGCACACAACCAAGACCAGTACCGGAAGCATCACAATACACATCAAATGGCTTGGTGATATTAGGCTGAGCTAAAACTAGAGCGGTAGTGAGAAGCTTCTTCAGATTCTGGAATGCCTCACCACACTGCGGGCTCCACACAAACCTCACATTCTTCTTCAGCAACTCAGTAATGGGCTTGGAGATCTTAGAGAAGTTCGGAATAAACCAACAGTAATAACCAGCCAAACCCAAAAAGCTGCGAATCTGAGAGACAGTCATAGGTGCACTCCAATCCAGAACATCCTGCACCTTGCTTGGATCAACTGCAATGCCCTCTGCTGATATGATATGGCCAAGAAAAGGCACCTCACTAAGCCAGAACTCACACTTGTTGAACTTAGCGTACAGCTGGTGATCTCGCAGACGCTGCAACACAATCCAGAGGTGCTGCTCATGCTCCTCCTCAGTCTCTGAATAGATCAGGATGTCGTCAATGAACACCACGACAAACTTGTCTAACTCTGGCATGAACACTGAGTTCATCAAGTACATGAAGTAAGCAGGTGCATTGGTCAAACCGAAAGACATCACCAAGTACTCATAGAGTCCATATCTGGTAGAGAAAGCAGTCTTCGGAATGTCCTCTGCACGGATCTTAATCTGATGATACCCAGAACGAAGATCAATCTTGGAGAACACCTTAGCTCTAGCTAGCTGATCGAACAAGATATCAATGCGAGGCAAAGAATACTTGTTCGTGATGGTCACAGCATTCAGTGGCCACACATAGCCTGAGTGCATGGTCCTTCTTCTTCACAAACAAAGCTGGACAACCCCAAGGTGAAGAGCTTGGACGAATGAAACCCTTGTCCAATAACTCCTTCAACTGCACCTTCAACTCTGCCAACTCATTAGGGGGCATCTTATACGGCCTCCTAGAGATAGGTGCTGTGCCTGGCTGCAAGTCAATGCGAAACTCCACATCGCGATCTGGTGGCATGCCTGGCAAATCATCTAGGAACACATCTGGGTGCTCACGCACCACAGGAATCATATCCAGACTCTTGCCAACGGCCTGATGCACTGACGGTCTCGATGTGGCCAACAAAGATAGCTGAAAAGTGACCTTGCCATGCATAGGGGAATCCAAGTGAACTGAACGTAGAGATATATCAAGAACAGCCTTGTGGAACTTCATCCAGCTCATCCCAAGAATCACATCCAAACCCTGACCGTCCAACACAATGAGATGGGTCGGGTATATCTGCCCAGCGAGATCAAGAGGGGCTCTACTAACAAATCTGCGAGTGACAACACGAACCCCTGGAGTACTGATCAGGTAGGGAGCCTCCATAGAAGATAGAACAAGACCCAAACGGCGAGTGCAAGATAGGCTGATAAAATCATGTGATGCACCTGAATCAAATAAGATAACCACGGGCTCGTGACGCATAGAAAACGTACCAGCTAGAACCTGCTCACCCTCTGGAACCTCCTCTGCAGTGGTGTAGTTAACGCGCCCAGTCTTGACTGGCGCGTTCCTGCCCTGCTGACGCTGCTGTCCTGCTGCCTGAACTGGAGCCTTCTGCGCGTTGTTCTGCCTCGGTGCTGCACGGCAGTCACGCGCGAAGTGCCCCACCTGTCCACAGTTGAAGCACGGGAAACCTCTGCCTGCCTGCTGCTGCGGCTGCTGCGAGCGCTGCTGCTGCTGACGCTGGTGCTGCTGTGGCTGCCTCTGAGCAAACTGCTGCTGCTGCTGAGGCGGGCGCTGGTAGTGGGGAGGTGCAAGGTACCTCTGTCCACTGGGAGCGGTGTACACAAGGCGTGGCCTGGCTGAAGTGCTGCCAGACGGTGGTGCCACTGCCTTCCTCTTCCTCTTGTCGTCCTGGTGTGCCCTGATGGCATCCTCTATCACTATCACTGCACTGACAAGCTCGTCAAAGGTACCACTGGCGTTCAGGACAAGCCGGGACTGAAGCTTGGTAGACAAGCCTCTCAAGAAACACGCCTTCCGCTTGGCGGGCGTGTCTACCTGGTCTGGAGCAAACTGAGCCAGGTGGTTGAACACCTGGGCGTAGTTGAACACGTTCCTGCCTCCCTGCCTGAGGTCCAGGAACTCTCTGAGCTTCCGCTGCATAATGCCAGGCGGAATGTGGAACGAGCGAAAGGCCTCCCTGAACTGTGCCCAAGTCAACTGCTGACCGGCCGGAAGAGTGGCAAGGTGAGCTGCCCACCATCCTCCAGCCGACCCCTGAAGCTGCTGCGCCGCGAACAGTGTCTTCTGCACCTCTGTGCAGGCAGGAAGGAGCCCAAACTTGGACTCCACAGTGCGCAGCCAGGACTCTGCCTCCATCGGGTCAGTGGACCCGGAAAAGACAGGCGGGTGAGTGACCAGGAAGTCTGCGTAGGTGCAGCCTGGCTGTGGACCCCGACGGTTGCCACCCTGCTGGGTGACGGCCTGAGCGATGGCCCTGAGCAAGTCCGTCTGGTTGGCCATCACCTCGGCCAACGTGCGCTCAGGCGGCGGGGGTGGCGGACGACGCGGCGGCGTCCTGCCAATTAAACATTATCACCGTTATCTCCAGGATACAATATCATTGTCAGGCAGAAATTTAAATTGACATGCACGGGCAGAAACAAAAGTAACTCAGATCCAAATAATTAAACTGACAGATCCATCCATAACATTAATTAAGTCTTACAGAGCATTCATTACATAGATCATGGTACAATCCACTCATGCGTACAGAGGGGGTGTAACATCCAACAAAATACTACGACACCTGACCAACTATTATGATGCTCCTAGATCAAGCTAACTAAGGATCTGTCGACAACTACGACGCACATGCGTCATCCACATCGCATCCAGCGCGCCTCTGCCACGCTTGGAATACCGAGTAAGGCAACTAACGGTGCCTCCTACCACGGTGGGAAGCGGTGTCTAGGATCTCTGAAGGAAACAGCTCAACACTCATCTCAGACACTGCCTCCTCCTGTGCCTCCTCCTCTGCTGGAGGTGCCACAACTGCTGCAGCAACCTGCTCCTGGAGTCCCACTATCTGGTGCTGGGCGACCTGCAACTGCTGCTCGAGCTGTCCTGCGTGGTTCAGTGAAGCAGCTAGCTCGCCGACTAACTCTGAAACCTCGTGACCATGCGCAGTGAGCTGCCGGCAAGCTGGTCACGCTGGGCGGCACACTGGTCGCGCTGGGCGGCACAGTGGTCGCGCTGAGCGGTAGTCACGGCCAAGGCGTGCTCCAGCTGCGCAATCCTGTCATCCCTAGCGTCCACTGTCTCTGACAACTCCTCCACACGGCTCAAAGTCCTCCCACCTGCGCGGTCCGAAGCCACAAGAACCTTGTACAGCTCAGACAGGTGTCGAGCCGTAGAAGGCAGCTGCGTCGGGGTGAGGACCAGGCTGCCGCTGTCAACCTGCCTGAGACGTCTCCTGTACTGAGGGTGACCCGTGGTGCTGACTGGGAACAAGCTCAGTGAGGTGTTGCCAAGATCAGCAATATGCATCTCACAGAAACGCACCATCGCCTGAAGTGCAACACGGTTCAGGGTCTCGTCAAAGTCCTGACCGAAACCCTGAAGTGAGAAGTGCGTCCATGCGGGCCGCTGTGGGTGCGAGGGAACATCCACCCACATCGAGAAGCGGGGAAGTCCGTACACCTGGCTGGGCTGTCCGCGGTAGCGCGGAGGGTCAGGGTAACCAAGGCGCTGCAGCTCTGCCCAGAACAGTGTGGGAAAGCCGGGGTGGTAAAGACCATCCGTGTGCAGCGCACCGTCCTCCCCGAGCTCGGCGTGCGGAAAGTCGTCTAGGTCGGCCATCTGCGGAAAAGAGAGAGAAAAGTCACAATCTCTTCCAACAGAACAAAATAACCATGCTAAGCAAGAAATATAACATGGTCAGGCTGCTGTAGAGTAGTAGCAAAAGCCACACACTCAGCCCATAAGGAAGGCAACGAAAAACTGCAACGCTGAAAATCTGGCTCGCTAAGGACAGCAGGCACTAAAACGAAAACTGACACTTCTGGAGGCTTCAAACGAGAAATATCAGAACATGAAACTTGTAGATAACTTCAATATCTTTCCATCGAGTGCTCAAACTCCTCAAACGAACAAACAGAACTGGAGATATCGATTTTTGAAGTTGGTGGACAGATTCTGGAAAACTAGTCAAAGCTGAAATTTGACTCCACTTGGTCGACAGATTTGGGGTTGATACTGACAGAATCGAAAGGCAAACTCTGAAGCAAAGTTTTAGTTCATGTTGTAAGCTTTCCAGCAAGTCTTGGTTCATCGAATTTGGTCCAGCGGTTTTGGAGTTATGAATTTTTGAAATTAGCTTGTCAGTCTGAAATTTTTGGGTGATCTGAAATTTGTGGAAGTGTTTTAAATCATGAAGATGCAATGCATGCACGACCTATACGTCCTCACAAAATAAAATTTGCCCAAGTATAGCAGGCCGTAGACAGTGGTGGCAACTAAGTCGCACTCACAAACGTTTCTACACGATCTACGCGCGAGTTAGTGTACCTGCAAAGCACACAACGTCACCTCAACCAACCTACACAGGTGACGTACCCAATAAAGTGTAATACATGGCTCAATCATATATCATCACCATCCTCAACTCCTCGTGAACTCGATGGCTCACGGAACAGAATATACTCCACCACCAACAACACACTCCGGAGCCATGTAGATCCTTACCTTCTTACCTGGGCGTCGGTGCGTCGTTACAGAAAAATAACAATCAACTCCTATTACCACCTGATTACTCTAACATCCTTATAATGGGCTTTTCGTTCCTCACACGTACGTGGTTAGATTTTCGAAAATAGGCCGTTTATATAATGTACTGTCCCAACACGGCTCTGGTACCAGCTGAAGCGTCTCCGCTTTTCGCAGGATCGAGTCGGTATAGCGCTGATGAACAGACGCAACAGTACAACATATAAAAAGCACAAATTAAGTCTTTAAGTGATTACATTAATCCAATTAAAACATAGAGTCGCACAGCGGAAATAAACGGTACAAGTACAAGTCCAAAGCTAGAAGAAATACAAGCGCACGCGCTCACGATACACAAGAACCCGCATCCAAAGGCATGAAGATGCGGACTCGAGAGGAGATCACTCCTCAGTCTCCCAGTGGGCTGTCCAACCAAAGGGAAGCTGGCCATCCCACTGTCCACCTCCTCCCGTAGAGTCAGGGATAAAGGTGCTACCTGCAATAAAACATAAGGAGCCAAACCCTAATACTCAGCAAGTCTTACCCGTCAACGTGGCTATCTACAGCCGACTCCTAATTATGCAAAGGCTACAAGGGGGTGGCTGACGCGATAGCATAACTCGCACTAATTAATGGATCCTTATTTTCAAGTGTTTATTTTCAAGTTAGGTACTTATCCAGTAAAACAGTGTGCATATCTCTAGAACAGATATAAAGTAACAATACATCATATAAGCAGTATACAGTAATGAAATATAAATAACAGTACTAGTCATCATCATCAAGCATATCACACTACGAGGTGACTCAGCGAGCAAGGTTGCTCTTGACCGAGAGCGGCGGCATCGATGTACATCCTGCAGGAGAAAACATGACCATACGCCGCACACGCGTAAAGTCGCATGCGGCAACTATTTGCAAGGATCCCCCTGAAGCTAGGCTGGGTCCAACCCCTCCCGAGAAAGGCCTTCCCGCACGGTCCCCGTCCCAGACGTACGCCCCGATTGGGAAGCATCATTTCTCTCCCGAATACCATGATAGAAAGGGCAGGCTTCCGCCGCACACCAGGGCAACCCAAGCTACTAAGTTTACTAGGCCCATAAAAACACTAGTATATGATCAGTACGTTCGAACTTGCTCAACAGGGCCAACAACGAACGGTCCTCAATCGACACAGACGGGGCTACCACCGTGAAGGCCCAGCCTTCTCCAACCATCCTACACAAATAGAATCCCCGTCCGGTCTCAACAAATCCTAAATCCATCTAGTACAATCCAGGGTAATTCCTAACTCGCGAGTGGGACCTACCACTCGACTTCTACCGTTCGCTAGTCCCTAAGCATAGCAAGTTCTAACGTAACCTAGACCACATCTACAAAAATAGGACACAAGGTAGGATAGGGAAGGTTAGTCCTAGTGCAGTTCTAAGGTTTCACAGCAATTCCTAATAAACCTAATGCATAATCAAATACTAGCCCAAATCAAGTGCGAAAATAAAATCCTAAATAGGGAGGCATGCACCGGGGCTTGCCTAGCTCAGGAGCGTAGCTAACGGGGTCAGCGGGGTCAGTGTCCTGCTGCGGCTGCTCCTCCTGCACCTCCTGGGTCTGCTCCTCCGGCAGCTGGAAGTCGAGCGGCTCCGGAGTCGTCTCTATCACTACACGTTATGATAAGGAAATAATGCAAAGTTAGATGCAAGAATATGATGCAATTAATGATTTAATTACTTGATAGGATAGTCATTTGCACTGTAAGTGCAAATGATTCACTTTGTTAATTAATTTTGTCTGGAGTATTCCCTTCATTAACTTTTAATTAAGTTCATCATTAATCAACTTGGGTAAGTTAAATGAATAATGTGATTTCAAAAATTAATTTATGTCCAGTGGCATTTTTCTGGTGAAGAGTGCCACTGGAAGTAATTTATGGTGAAGTTTCATGATTTATTGCAAGGTAGATTATTTATAATAATTTATACAGTGCAGAGCATGATTTAAATCATAAGAAAATAATTAGACAATATGTGACAGTGGAAAAATGCTCTGTAGGTGTGTTATCAGATTCTTAACAGGCATGCAAGAGTTCAGGATTTATTGGGCAACAGAGAATTTATCATGAATTAAATAATGTCTGTACAAAATTATTCTTACAGAAAATAGAGAACATCTTTTGTGTGATTTGATATTTTTCCTACACAGAGCAGAGCACAAGAAGGCTATAAAATTTGACTTGTATTTTTTTGAGATGTATTCATTTTTCTATCGATTTTACATGTTTTTGTGAATTTCTGGAGATTTAACTAAATGGAAAAGGATTAAAAAGGGCGCGACCAATCAGATCTGGCCACAAAGGCGGCCACAGAATCTGGGCCACACCAGATCCACAAATACCACACCGGATCCAGCCAACCCGATGTAAAAACACATGGTGGGCTGCACGGTTGGCCGCACCGGATCCCACGTGGCCACACGGGATCACGGCCCTGTGGTTCACGGTGTGTACGCCGGCGTCACGCCGGAGCGCGGCGGCGCGACTCACCGGAGTGAGCTCCAGTGGTCCGCTGGGCTGGACGAGGGTACCGGGAGAGAGAGCAAAAGATGGCGGCTTCACCTCGTCGACTCGTGGCCCGAGAGGATGACCGGAAGTTGCTCGGCGGCGAGGGATGGCGGAACGGGGAAGTCCGGCGAGGTCGCGTGGTTGCAGTGGTCGACGGGAAGAGGCACGCGTTGGTGCCTTAGCTTCCTGGAGTCGCGGGCGTCGTCAGCGCGTAACGTGTTGACGTCGAGGTGGACTGGAGGGTGGTCGGAGCGGAGAGCTCCCCGCGGCGGTGAAGACCGGCGAGGGGAAAAGCTTGAAATCCCGCAGCTACACGCGGAAAGGGATCAAATGGTGAGCTCTGTGAGTGCGCGATCGAGTGCAGATCACTGAGATGCAACGCATTGACGACGAGACTCACCAGAGAGGAAGTATTGCACGGCGAGGCGGCGGAGCTCACTCAGCCGGCTCGAGGAAGACGAGCTCGATTCGAGCTCCTTAGCCCGGAGCGAGGGTAAAGGTGGCCATGGTGAGCTCTAGAGTGATGTGGCGCAGGCCCTTGCACCACGGCTTGGCTGGAATGGACTCCGACGCGGCGGTGCGGCGAGTTGAGCTCAAGGACGGCAATGGCGCTAGGGTTTGGGGTCGGGGAACGGCGACGGAAGCGAAGGAAATGAGCGCGAGAGAGCTGGGAGAGGAGCGGGGTCGCCTCTTGACGTCGTCCGCGGCCGAGAGCGGGCCAGGGCGTCGCGGAGAGGCGCCGTACGCCGTCGGCGACGTGGAGCAAAAGCTCCGACGTCCTCAGTGAGACGAACGTCACTGACGAGTGGGTCCGGGCGCATCTTTTTTTTCCCGAATTTATTCAAACTCAGAAATTGATCGAATTTGTGCACACAAATTGGACTAGCAATGGTCTCTAAAATTTGCGATTTTGGTACCAGTGGAAAGATCTTGAAAAGTTCTATCCACTGGCCAACATGCACATCTGGAATCCAAAGGGATTTCAAATGGCAATATTTCAAATTTGATCACTTTTTCAGCTTTGGGGATTTTATTGAGCTGTCAAATGAATTTATAAAATCACCAAAAATTCTCCAAAATTATCTCTTGAGCAGGGCTATGCACTGGTATTTTTGTCTATCCATGTTGTTATGCAAAAATTTGAGTTGCTTCACAAGCATGTGTTTGGCCATTATTTGAAGTTTGCATTTCGAATTTGAATTGGAATTTGGTTCGAGGTTCAGTTCAGTCTGTGAGTGCGCATCAGTTGGGCATCAGTGACACGGGGTGTCACAGAGGTCATCGAGCACGGAAATCAAGACAGCTCGATTCCCGAGGTAGGCGCGAATCCCGAGGCGGGCACGCTTCCCGAGGCGGCGCGGCTGGAACTCATCGGCTTCTGGATCTCGTCGACTCGGCGGCTCCTGCGGCTTCTCAACGTCTAGCTCGGGTAGAGCGTGCTGATAACATGTTGTAATAACGCTATTGACGGTGGAAACAACTCACAAAGTAGACAAAAGACAGGACACAATGTAGAGTGGAGCCTCTTCTTTATTATTCAGAATAAACTGGTGATTACAATGCTTGGGGTGCTTCACTATTTATATCCGGGGTGGAGGTACTCCTTTCCTTCTAGGATAGAAACTCCTTTGGTAAATTGCCCACATATTGGACTAAGAGTAGGATAGGTTCTTCTAGAACTTCCTTTCTTAATCCAACTAGAGTTATTATTATAACAGTGTTCTCTTTCCTGCAGGAGTTGGTGCGTGGCTGGCTGCAGATGGGCATGGGTTAGGAATTTCTGTAGCACAGAATCGTGTGGATACCCAGGACCATGGGCTGGTGGCACGCGCTGCTACGGAACTAACTGGACTGGGGCCAGGAATGACAGGCTGCTGAATGAGTACCATTGCAGGGACACGGAAGAAGATAGGTCATGCGAGGGGAACATGAATTGAATCGCCATGCTCCAGCATCGTGACTGATCATCTGCCTTCTGCTTGCTAGGCTTGCTTGACGTGACGTGGCTGCTAGGACCAAGATAGAGGGTAGAGAGATGAGTCAGCAAGGGCAGCGTGCCGTAGCTTTACTTGCTTGACTGCAAATCCTCGTTGCAACTACACAGCTGGATATGTCACGGCAGGAAGAAGAATAAACAAAGGAATATATTGTTTAGACGCAAGCCGATGGAGATACCAAAAAAAAAAAAAAAAGAGAAAGGATTGAAATATGAGATCGGGTGGTTAGCATATTGGTAGCTCGATTACTTGCAAACCAACGAGAGATAGGAGCAGAGAACATAACGGCAGGGTGGCAGCACGAGAGACATGGCTTTGGCGAAAGTTAGATAGTAAGGCCACGACAAAGAAGGGGAAGGGAAAAGAGCACCGGCAGATTGGAGTTCAGTTGAGAGGACTGAAAGAGGGCATGTGACGGCGAGGTGCGATGGCGACTTGTCCAGGTGTAGCTGTAGGTGGTCGGAGTTAGCTCATCAAGGAATCACAGGAAAGGGATGGCACGGTGTCGGGATCCTTGAAAACTCATCGGCTACAACAATGGCAGAATCCTCAGGTTACTAGACAGGCTCGGGTCGATGACAACGGTGGTGGTGCCTCAGCAAGGGGCAAGGTGGGCGCGACTGGGCTGCGTGGGCCACAAGCGGGCGAGCTTTGCTGCGGGAAGAGGAAGCCGAGCAATGCAGAAAAGAAAGAAAAAGGAGAAAAAGAAAAAGATGAGTCACGAAAAGATTCTGCCCAGAGCGGCTAAGTGTTTCTTCTCACGAAAAGATGTCTCGTTTTGTCGATTTTGATTTGATCCCGGCAACAACGCTTTAATTTTCTTATGAACTGATTCCCCTCGAGTAGAAATCAAGTTATCTGTGCATGTCCGAAAGAAACCAAATTGCATCAAATTTTACAATCCAGCTTCATACAATCCTACAACCCAGATTGTGCACAAACACACACAGGGCCTAAGCCAAAAATGCATTGGAATGCCTTCAAAACTCCAGACCGTTATTATCTCCCTGTTGTGCTGTACAGTGTTGTTCACCATTGACTGAGAAATTTTAAAGCCTCATCTGGAATGGAAGGGCTGCAGAACGGAAGTCCATTCAATAATAAACTCAATAACTTTATCATTATTCGCAATCAGTTACAAGCAAGCGGCCGGGACGCAGCAGTAGTAAAAGGCCAAAGTTATATTCAGCAGAAGTATGATTGATGTTAACGAAGTGCGGCAATTAAACTCAAAGATAGGCTTTGATGTGAGCCTCAAAGGCATGGATACAAGCCTCATCGAGGCCCACGGATAGCTGCACTTCACCGGCATGCCGGCCACCCCGGAGTATGATCTGGCCGTCACGGTACGTAGACACTAACTCTACGCGTCTGGGCCTCCCAAACCCAAAGTCAGTGGCTTCGTAGATCTTGAATTGCGGGCCCTGCGCCACGTTCACCATCCGTTCAACTGGCAGCCGAGCCAATTGCTCTCTCGACAGTTCAGTCCCATCCAGTGGCGCGGTCTCCATCTCCATCACTGCTGCCTTGATGGCCTGCGATGCACGCACGAGCCCCGCCTCGGCAAGGAGCTCTCCCGCGTCCGTGCTTGCCAGGCAACCCTTGACGCAGTTGCCGAGGTAGCACTCATCCACCGGAGGGTGCAGTCGTTTCCGCAGGTCCGCAAAGAAGACGAGGTGCGTGTCATCACCCACGGCAAACTCCTTGGACGTGACGAATGCAGTCCAGGCAAGCGCTGCGAGCGCGACAAAAGTTGAGACCGATTTATGCCCATGCTCGGCAGTCTCGCCCACGATGCGTCGCTTCAGAGACTGGATGTCGTGAGCGCTGAAGTTGAACGTCCAGCGTGCCAGCCGCTCCTCCTTGCTCAAGTCGGTGTCCTCCGCGTTGACCTGCGTGTGTGGTTTCGGTCGTTAGCAAAATTACACCCAAAAGTTAAGAACTAGACTTTGTTGTTGTCCATTTTTACTACAACTTACCAGTACTGGTAGATTCGGTGCGAGGCTCCTGAGAATGTTGCGAGCGATCTCATCGCCGCGGGGGTGGACGATCGCCTCACGTCCGTAGTGCGGCGGGCCAAGTAGCGAACCTGTACCACGGGCGGCGCTCGCCCACGCGTCGTAGAATCGCAACGCGGTGTGGCCGTCCGCTACGGCGTGGAGCATGGAAACACCCAGCGCCAGGCAGGCGCCTCCGCTTAGCCTCGTGACCTGAACGGCCGCCACCGGTGCAGGCAGCACACGGGCATCATGCTCCGGGACCAGGCTAAGGAAGGCCGGAACGTCGTGCGCCTTGTCCATGACAAGACGGCGTAAATCCAAGGAACATGATGATCCGTCGCCGCCATCCTCAGCCTCAAACACGGCCACCCCGGCGTCGGAGAGGTCGATAACGACGTCCCTGGTTTGCTCGTCGTAGCTCAGCATACCGGCGAATGGGAGGTAGAGCGCTAGAGTGGTGGCAAGGGACTCCTTGAGCTTCCTGACTGCCGCCGAGTACTCGGCGCCGCCGCCCTGCAGGTCGTACAGGAATACATGCTGTACCGGGGACAAGGGCACCCACGGCGCGTCGAGGAACGAAAGCTTCACGCGGCCGGCGTTCTCAGCCGGCGCCGGCGTGACGCGGGACACGGCCAGGACCTGCACAGCGGCAGGCGCGCCGGAGATAGCCTCACCCATGTTGGCTTTGGTGGTGAAATGTTGCTTGGTTAGCCGCTTCTTAAAAACGCACATGCGCCTGCCGTGTGTGAAAACAAATTATTGCCAATTTAATGCCAACTCGTGTTCCACATCGTGCGTTCTCAATAATATCAACAAGGATGCGAATAATCAACTATCCTATCAAGGTACTATTATCAAACCCCACGCGGATCTTCATACAGTGATACCGATATGAGCCATCAATTAAGAAACTGCTCACAACCATCCCTTTTTTTTTTAAAAAAAAAATGTGCCCTCAACTGTCTTTGTTACTCGCAGCTGGCTTGGCAGAAGCCATAATGCATCAATTTTATGGGAGGAGACGTTATTTGAGAATTGTTTTTCCTAAATGGTTCAAGCCTATCAGTCGATCGGAGTAAGTACACAACTGTAACATCCAGAAAATGCTCATAGTTCAAGCATCTATATTGTTCCTTTCATTGGTCTGTAAAAAAATATTCCTCCGTTCATTTAAATAGTGTAAAGTTACGTACTGAGCAAAACCGAAAGAGAAAAGAGAGAGGCTCGCCGTCCGCCTCGCCGGCCTTGAGGGCGGTGCTCCTCCCTGCTGGCGTACTCCCAGGCGTTGGCGGGCGAGGGGGGCTGGCCTTTTGGGTCATACGACGGCGGATGGTGGGCGGCGTCGAGGTCGGCGGTGTGGTTCCTAGGGTTAGGGTTTATGCCTCCCATGTCGACGGGTCAGAGGAGGCGGCTGCAGCATCAGCATCGTTGGCTTCTTTCCCACCTTGAAAGCATGTAAGCTTCAGTATCGCAGCAGTGATGGCGTGCCGGAGGCGTCCTCATCCAGCGATACTCGTGGCTTTTCGGTAAGAATCGTCGATGTCACATGTACACTAGCTTCTTTGAACATGGCAGATAGACATGGGATGTATCATCAACGCATACTACACAAGCCGCCTTGCCTTTAACCTATCCTGATAGCGTTCTGAGTGCGGGGCAATCATTTATTGTGACAAAAATGATCGCTTTCAGGGTAAAGTATTCTCGCTTATACTCATCCCACATACATACCCCCTCTAATCATAATTTCTGCATGTCTTCCATCAAGGGTTTAAAAAACACATCTATATGGATACCTGGTTGCTGAGGCCCAGATATAACATATAAGACATGTCAACAATATGTATTTGCATTTATAGCACAACCAGGGAGGGATGTTGTACTTGCGTTTATGTACTCAATGCGAACCTTATATTCCTTGCTTCACCGGCAAATTCTGTATGCGCATTGTTGAAGTTTTTCCATTGACTTCCATCAGCAGGATGACGAATCTTATTATCCCCCTTACGCGTGTGCCATGTCATCAATTGAGCATCTCTGGGGTTTGCAAACAAACGCCTCAAACGATCAACCATAGGTAGATACCACATAACAAGAGCTGGAATCTTCCAGTCGTCATCGGCATTGACGGTATTACTCTTCTTCCTCTTCCGTCCTTGCTTCTTCTTTGTATTCTTCTTTCTACTTGTTGCAGTTTCATCATTCTGAGCTTCGTAGTCGGCATGCCTCTTCTAAGGGCTGCGATTGCACCGCGGACATCACACAGCATTTTCGTACTCTTTACGATACAAAATGCAATGTTCGGATAAGCATGAATTTTTTGCACGCCTAAGTGTAGCGTGGATAGCAGCTTCTTTGCAAAGTATGTGGTGTTTGGCAGCGAGTTAGGCTTCGGCAACATATCTCCAAGCAGTTGCAACAGCTGTGTGAAACTAGCATCATACCAACCGTGCATTGCCTTACGTTTCATGAGCTCAAGGACACTGTGCAACACAACATACTGCTTATCACATCCATTTGATTCCTCGAAAAGAAGGTCCTTCGATGCCTTCTCTAGTGTCTCAAAGTTATCAGGTCCTTTTACTGTGCCAGCCATTAACACTTGCGGTTCGACATGACGCAACATTTCCTCGACATTGAAATCATTATCGGCCTCATAAGCATCGTCTTCCACTCCTGACTCAGCTGCTACCCCACTGGGGTCGATCCCACACGATGAATGATCCACCTCAAACGACTCCTCGACCTCAACGTAAGCCCCATCAGACGGCTCATCCATTTCACCATGTTTGGTCCATGTCGTGTACCCCGGCATGAACCCTCTCTTAATCACGTGTGAATTGATCAAAGACATATCCATCCAAAGCCTCTGATTCTTGCAGTCAATGCATGGACAATATATATCAACTGTCCCTTCACGCTTAGCATGTTGTTTGGCGGCTTCGATGAATGCTGAGAGATGAAGGAGAAACACTCCCCCTGGCCTTGGCAGGTTGTACATCCAATCACTTTCCATCTTGCACCTTCGATGCATTAAAATGTCAAAACAAATAACATATCATCTTGGCATCTCATATTTAACCAAACTCAAATGGCATTATAAATAGCTAGATCTAAGTGTTCAAGAAAAAAAAATATTTAAGAAAGGCACTAAAAATTGAAACTAATGCAAGCACATGATGAAGGATGTCCAAAAGTACGATCCAAAGCCACACTAACACCACAAACCGTGAGAATTTTGGCCGAATTTGATGAAATCCGCCAAACATTCAAACTCAAAATTAAGCTCGAATTTACCACGAAATGCGAAACAAACACATGGCATCTATTTGTTTTACCTTGATCTACAATCTCATCCAAAAAAAAGACGAGTTCAAAACCATCCCCCCCCCCCCCCCCCCCCCCCCGCGTTTATGTGGAATTTTGGAAAATTTCGGCCCGCCACTGTTCGAGTGAAGCAGTGAGCGGCCCGAGGGGCTATATATACCCCCCTCCCTTTGTAATGATGGCCTGTTAAGAAGACCACCGCTATAAAATATTTGTAGCGGCGTATGATTGCATAAACCGCCGCTAGAAATCATCCTTTGCGACGGTGGTTTATAATGTGAACCGCCGCTACTAATGCTAGAAACATTTTTTTTTAAGTGTTCGGTGACATATAGCCACTTGCACATTACAAATACACGAGGAAGAAGCTCACTATAACATTAAACTAATAAACTAAGACAACATGCAACCTAAACAACTAAGAAGGCAACAACGACAAAGTTAACAAACACCTAACAAACTAGAGCTACTTAAACATGTATACTATTGGTCGGCGCGCGGCAGCAAAACGACGGTGTCGCTCGGTAGTTAACAAAGACCTAATGAACTAAACAACTACTAGTGGTCGGGTGCACAATCGTAGCACACTGTCTTGCTTCCAAAATGGCCACCACACATGCATGTCGCCCGGTCGTCTGCAGCTTCTTCCTCCATTTTGTGCGGTCGTCGACGCGCGCACCTAGTCCAAGGCGTAGCCGAGGTTGCGAGCAAGGAGGTGGTGGCGGTCCCTCCCCATCGCGTATGGGTCCTTCGAACGGTGCATCTCCAAGATATGTATCATCATCCGCCCTGTGCAATCGGTCTCGATTCCGGGGCAAATGGGGCACATGAAGGTGAGCTTGCCAGAGGGACTGGCGCGGCTACGAATGCGGAGCCTCTCATCAGAGGCTTCGCACGTGAGGGAGCCGTTGGGGGAGCCGTCGTTGGTGGCCGGAGGTGGGTTGGACGGCTCCGTCACCGGGCTCGATGCGGAGGGAGCGGGAGTTGGAGCCCGACATGGCGGTGAGGGTGCTTGAGCAGGAGCGGGCGGCGACGGCGGCGCGGAGAGGCGACCTTGCGGACAAAGGAGGTGACGGGGCGCTCGGCGAGCTTGTAACTGGAGGTGTGGTGGTGGTGGCAAGCTGTGGATCGAGTGGATAAAGCGCACGGCGCCGGTTTTATAGACGGGGTGGAGGCGGAATACATGATAAGAACGCCGGCCGCCGCTGTGGTGCTCGTGAAAGAGGCGACAAATTGCCTCTGTTCCGCGCGTGAGAGAGGCGGCAAAGCGCATCTGTTCCACGTGTGAGAGAAGAGACAAAACACGCCGCTGTGGTTTGTTGCGGCGGACAGCAAGACCAGCGCCGCTATAAAACTATTTGTAGAGGCGTTCTTCTCCACGTCCTCCGTTACAAATGCTTTTGTACCGTCGGTGGCCAACACCAACCGCCGCCACAAATAGCTATATTTGTAGCGGCGGTTGATCATTTGAGCTGCCGCTACAAATTTTTTTTAGCGGCGGACGTACTTACGGTCCGCCGCTACTATATAATTGTAGCGGCGGTCCTTTGGTAACAGTACTGCGCGAGTTTCTAGAGCGGCGGCCCTAAAGTAAAACCGTCGCTAGGTGATTTTCGGGTCCGCCGCTATAGTGCATTTGTGTTGTTGTGTGATGAGACTAGTTGTATATGTCGTGCACAATAGTTCTCGATGATGACATTTTTAAATGAACATGCATGGTGCGTGGCTTATTTCCTGTGACTAAGTTACTGTTCAATCACATCATTATTGTCCATTTTAATTTTCAATGACATCAGATATGGTATACCATGAACCACGATAGATGGAAATAGTTGTCGTCCACCCATCGCTACAGAGTTTGTGATGACAACATTTTAAAACAAACACACATAGTTCATCGCTTATTGTTTAAGGCTACATAACTGATTTGTCGCATCAGTAAAGTGAAAGCAGAAATTAAATAATTGATACCATCTGCCCGAGGTTCCGTAGTAGTAAGCTGAACTATTGAAGGAGAAAACAGGGACAAAATTAAATTGGACAGAATGTCATTTCTATGTGTTGCCATAAGTAAGTTCAGGATATTTTATTTTTATCCGGCCCATGCAAAAATAAAGGTCGTGTGAAAAAAAAGATAACCCGTTGTAGAGGTAATGTTTTGTCTAAACTAAAAACAACTTAGTTGCATGAGTCATAGTATGAATACAATATAAAAATAATTTCCCTCGGTAAAGGAGCCAACGGAATGGTGGTTGGAAGAGGGCTTTTAATTTCCAGAAGGAACCTGCAGGTGGACATCTCTTCGCTCTAGAATGGTGGTTGGAAGAGATCCAGAAAATTATATGCGAGATCTCTAGGAGTGATCTCGAATATAATTTTCTGGATCTTGCATATGGTGACACTTTTTGTCTATGGGTATAATATATTTTTTGAGGTCAGATCTCTAAAAAATGTATAATAGCATATAAAGATGGGCAAATTTCACAGATCCACTACAACATCAGGATGCCTAAATGTACACGGATCCTTATTTTTCAACATACGGAGCAGTACATTGTGCTACAATCAATACACTTTACTAGTTACTACCTATAATCGTTATCGTCCCTCCATAATGCTGAGAGTTGCCCCCTTCGGTAACATATTTCCTTGTTATAGCTACAAAAAAAGGTTAGGTAATACCTCCCCAAATAATAATGCGTGACCCACCAGATTGTATCATAGCTACTCCCTCCTTCCTTTTTCTTTTGAAACTTCATCAAAAAAAGAATGAAGGGAGTAATAATTAATGGTCCTTGTAATTTTTTCAAGGAAAGCCCGTTATGACCCATTTTAATTTTCAAGGACATTATAATAAGGGAGGCCGTGAACTATACTTCAACAAATTTCATTGGTTGTCATCCACCCATCCCTACACAAGATATATGTGTGATAAATTTTTGAAATAGACTAGTATAGCGAATGGCTGGTTATTATTTTGGTAAACATTAGGGGTTCATAATTCGATGCTGCACCCTAGCCATTTAGTATCCCAGTTAAATTGACACACAAAATTTGTCTTTCTTCAAAAGACACAAACCCTCGCATCCACGTAGGACTCACCCTATATGAACAAACACACACATACCTTGCCTTTATGAACGCCTACTAGATACTGTGGCTACTAATTTTGAGGTTCCCGAAGTCACCATAGGCGGCTCGCTGTCGACGGGACTTCGCCTTACACAAAAAGAATAATTAGCAATCAACGCAACACCTATGACAAATTGAACATTTGAACTCAGGTGGGTTGGTTCCACCATCAGGAACCTAACCATCTTAGCTATGCTCAATTCATTAAAAACAAAGTCATTTGACCCTTCCTACTTTCATCTCTATAACATTGCTCGGATCTTACCCGATGAAGGGCTCTCATTATATATGTGGCCACGCCCTGTGCCATAAAATCAAGGCCTCCATCAAGTATAGATAAGGTTTACAGACTGTAGCCTGGTTACAAGAGGCTCAGTAGCATTTCAGGTCCTGGGTTCAAGACTTCTCGATGATTTGCGGGCTGAGTCTTTGATGATACTCATTGGGGGTAGGATTTACGTATGTGCATTCATAAGGATGAGTGTGTGTTCATTGTGAATGGCTTTTTTGTTTGACAAACTTTCATTGTGAATGGCTGAGTTGTACTATGTAGTCGCAAAAAAAAAAAGTCTCAACCAACTGATATAAGTTTGTAGGTCCAATGATGGCATGGGCCCACCGCACTGATCGTGATCCAATCCTCTAAATAAATAATCCAACCTACTTTGTATATAAATCGTGGACCTATCAGACATTATCATCATCGACGAGGTGCCATCTATACTGTATTAAGCTTTTGCCAAGCGTGAGAGTGGGCTGGTGATTGGATTCTTTGGTGGAGACAGAAGAAGAAGCCGGGCTGATGGACCCTAGGCAAACCATACGGATGAATCCAGGAGGAGAAACAAGCTATGCTCGCAACTCCACATTTCAGGTGCGTCCCTTCCATCTCCTTCTCAGACCACTTCACGAACCCTTTTTTTCTCCTAGGCGTGCAAATTCATTCATTTTTTTATGGATACGGCACAGTGGGTCTTGGTTCTACTACGAGAGGGTAATACTGTTGGTGTTTAGACATACAGAAACAAAGAGTTCATATATTAATGAGCCAAAACAGGCGAGAAATGAATAACGTCAAGAAAGAAACCTTTATGCATAGTGCTGAGCAGGGTACAATGAAACCCCCGATAGAAGAAGCTATCACGGAGTTATGTGCGTCTCTCCCCTGTAGCATGGTGATTGCCGACCTCGGCTGCTCCTGTGGCCCCACTGCGCTCTCCCTAGTCTCGGTGGCCGTCGACGCCATTTGCCGTCAATATATTGAGCTTGAACAGCCAATGCCTGAGCTCAGCCTCCTCCTTAACGACCTTCCAAGCAACGATTTCAACGCCGTTGTAAATCATTTGGTGGCTTTCAGGCAGAGGTACGGGGCCAATGTGGTAGAGTACTGTGCCCCGATAGTCCTGATCAGCGTCGTGCCTGGGTCGTTCTATGAAAGGTTGTTCACTACTGCATCCATGCATCTTGTCCTCTCATCCAATAGCTTGCACTGGCTTTCACAGGTATGGGTTCTATACTATACAACCACACATGCTCTGTCTACTGTATTCAGAAGTAATTTAAGATTCTTAATAATCACATAGGCTCCTGAAGAGCTGGTGAAGAATGGCATTCCAATGTACCATGCAGACCAGCAAATGTGGCAAAAAATGCGCCCAATCATACTTAGTGCTTATGCTCAGCAGTTCAGAAAAGATTTCATGTTATTTTTAGAGACTAGGGCACAAGAGACTGCTCCTGGAGGAAGGATGGTTCTTTCTTTGACAGGAACAGGTTCCCATGACCCCGACAAGAAGTCCACTCGAATATGGGAATGTGTAGGTCGCATGTTAGACAACATGGCATCAAGGGTATATTCTTGCCCTTCTGATCGTCCTTGCTTCTCGCGTTTCTAGCTTGTTGATTGTTATTCTCCAAATCTAATGCTTTGAATTGCTTGCTAGGATGTAATCGACAAAGAAAGATTGAAGAATTTCTATATACCTCTTCATGCGCCATATGAGAATGAACTAAAGGACATAATAGAAGAGCAGGGTTCTTTTTCCATTTGCAAAATTGAAGAGCACAATCCTACGGCTGGTTCGACTAGCGACCTGATCAACCCAAAGATGGCAGCATACATATTAAGGGCTGGACTCGAGTCAATAATTGTTGAACATTTTGGTCCATCAGAAGAAGCAATGGATGATTTTGTCAGGACGGCAGAGCAGCACATGAGTCCAGCATACATCCAAAAGAAGCATGGAAGTGATGACACTGTTTTCTTTGCTTTGTCACTTGCAAGAAAGAAGTGACCACAAATCCAACTCTCCAATCAGAGTTCCTTTCGAGAATTTCCTATTAATTCATATTGGGGGAAAAATATTAATGTGATTGTTGGAAAAGGAATAACATTATTCATTAATGATGTTCCATTGTATGTCAGTGTGTGAGTATGAAATATATATTGTTGTGGGTATCACATTAAATTAAATATGCATGTCAGTTTGATGCTTTCATCTATGGCCTTATTTAAATTGATAAAAAAAATCAGGCATCAATCAGGCATCAAAGAGGTCTCTGCCAAGGGGATCCGCTATCCTTGATTGTTTTTATCCTTGTGATGGATGTGCCCAATAGTATTTTTACTAGAGAGAATTACTTATTTGGCCTGGTTCCTTTCTTGACCCAAACTGAAAAAAAGTTACCTATATAACCCAAATTGCAACTTTGGTTCCTTTCTTGGCCCTTCCGTTAGTTTGAGGAGTTAACAGTGTTCAATGAGAGGTGAAATGACCTTATACCCCTAGAGTTAAAATGTAAATTTCGGAAGTATTTATTTGTTCCAAAATTCAAGAATAATATAACTGATCAAGATTTCCTAATTACACAAAAATTCAGCATCATTTAGGAGTTTTTATGCAATTAGGAAATCTTGATCAGTTATATTATTCTCGAATTTTGGAACAAATGAATACTTCTGAAATTAAGCTACCAAAATGAATATTCAAGTTAAAATATGTAATAAAATTTTGGAACAATACGAAGAGGTAAAGTTACCATTTTAGTAGGAGGTTATTTTAGCACAAACCATACATCCAACCAAACATACACTGATACGATCTTGTATCATTCTATACATGCATCCAAACAAAAACATGTACCATCCAGTACAAGCAACCAAACAGACTACTTGTACCATCTCATTCAGGATCAACCCATCGAGTGTTCCATTTCATACATGTTCACTCTCGTTCGAGCAACCAAACACTACCTAAATCAAATGAACTGCAACTTAACCTTATCTACACACGGGTCAGAGCATCTCCCTTTACGCTGATGATATACCCTATTTAATTATCAAGCCGTTGGAGGAGGAAATGAGCTAACCATGTATACTCTTGAAATAAGAGCTGTGATTTCATCTTGTCACAGTTGTGAGCAGGGGCAGTTTGAGACAGTCAGTTCCATCTTGCCATGTACTTATCGGTTTTATCATGCACATATTTAGGTTATTCGGTCTCCAACAAAAAGCTTCATATTAATTGGACTCTCTCTTTCTCTCTCTTTTGAGAGGTGACTCGTAGGGCAGTTGGAAAGAGAGCGGCTTGTGGCCGGCTCCTCTCCCCTCCGGTTGCCTCTATGGCCCCGGGGGGTGGGGGGAGCGGGCTTCTTGTGCATATGGCGAGGGTCTCTCCATGGGGTAGGAGAGGCGGTGCCCCCTCCTCTCCCATGCTAGGGTTAGGATTAGGTCTCCATGGTGGCAGCATCTGTGAAGAGACGGTAGCATCAACAACGTTGGCGGCGTAGTCTTCTTCTCTATAGTGGCGTCATGGAGGATGTGTCCAGACGGTGACAACGCGGTGAAGACGACATCACCGATTCGGAATAAGATACTCCGCCCCTTCTTCGCAACGTCGAGGTCTGATCCAACCACGGCGTAGGGCTTGCGAGATCTGTATTTAGCGGATTCCAAGATTGGATCGAAGATTGGGTCCGTCTTTGTTTAGTTTGTGTTTGGGTTCTTCATTCCCCTATGGTCTTTCCACTGGGTTCCTGTGTTCTTCTCTTCTGGTCTGATGGTGTGCGACTCGGATGCGATGAAGATTTTCTGGACCTCCCTGACATGAAACAAGGCGACGACCGAAGTGCTTTCAGATCGAATTTCAGTTTGTGTTCAATCCATTTTGGACAGAGTCTCAAGATGGTGTATGTTATGGAATTTTCAATGTTTTTGGTCCCCTTGGCTTATGGGGAAGGTTTAGGAGATGGACATTGTGGGCGGATGGCCCTAGCATTCTTATGGAGAAGCGATGGAGGAATGTTGTGGCTAGCGATGAGGAGGAAGATGAGTAGTTTCAAGTTCTGGTCTATTATGTCTAGAAATATCTTAGTTATCAATGTTTATCTTTATGAGGACCTGATTGTAATCGGGGTTGTAATCTGTTTAAAAATTTAATATAATCTCCCCTTCGCAAAAAAAAAAGGTTCATAAATCTGATTTGCTGTTGTGGATTGAGAAGATAGGCAACAAGTTACCAGGGTGGCAGGCATCCCTAATGACCATGGCTGGTAGAATCACATGGGTCTGCTTCGTGCTTTCAGCGACACCTATCTATGTGCTCATTGCAATAAATGTGCCCAAGTGGTTTATTAGAGCTGTAGACAAGATTCATTGATGTTTTCTTTAGAAAAGGAAGGCAACAAGCTAATGGATGGCCATGGCTTGTGGCTTTAGATAAAGTGCAACGGCCTTTGGATCTTGGTGACCTTGGTGTTCACAATCTGTAACTCATGAGTTGGTCACTACAAATTTGGTGGCTATGGTTTAGGAAAACTGATCCTAATCGACCTTGGACATGCCTTGAAATCCCAATATGTCGAAAGGCTATTGCGTTATTCAATATTGCTATGGAGTCAAGGGTTTTCAGTTTTCACTTTCAGATTTGGCTGAAATCTGAAACTGAAAACCAGCCTTGAAATCCCAATATTGCTATGGAGCCTTGGACATGCCTTGAAATACCATATTTTGGACTGACAAGTGGCTTTTCGGTTTTCAGTTTCAGATTTGGCTCCCATGGTGATAGGTGCTGTCCCACTGAGGAGTAAAAAATAATGAACGGTGGTTGAGGCATTGCAAAATCATAGTTGGGGACGTGAAATTCAAGGGAGACTCTGGATGATGGGCTTTATGAATTCTTTCAGTTGTGGGGTATTATTCAAAAAGTCATCCTCTTGGAAGAAGATGATCATCATGTCTGGCGGTTTGATTCATCTGGACATCCTTCCTCTAAATCTGCATATCGAGCCTTCTTCAATGGTGCCATTATTTTTGAGACTTTATTGAGAGAAAAAAAAAAGTTCGCATGAATTTATTGAGACTTTTTATAGTTTTGGGAATTTCTCTTACATAGAGAAACAAAACAAAAAAAGGTCTAAGATGAAAGTTGAACTCCAGATCTGTGGCCACTGAAGGAAGATGCCTAACCGCAGCACCTCTCAATCCTCTATGCCTGCTTCTGGCATTATTTTGTTTTTGGTTCTGGTATTAATTTGTTTTGTATAATAATCCAGTATTCCATCCTTTTGCAATTACAATGCTCGTTCCTTTGCAAACAAAAGGTGTCGAACCAGAGACCTCTAAGAAGGCATTTCATTTTATTATTATGTATATCCTTTTGGTCAAAAGACATGAAAAACATACACAAACTGGTATCGAACATGTAACCTTCAACGTTTAGGCATCTTTTCTTTTTTGTACATTAGAAAAAACAAGAAAATTCTGTAGCAAGAAAAAGATCATGAATTAGTATGGAAAAAGGTTGTAGAATATGAACAAAATCAGAAAAATGGAAAACAAATCTAGAAAAATCAAAAAAAGCCAGTGACATGAGAACCATACGAGATCTGCAGAGGTTATCAAAAGTAGCTATAAATTTTAAATTTTTAGATACAGCTTATGAAAAATCTTGTCATCCATGCTAACAAAGACTTCTAATTCATATACATATTCTGCCAACTTAAGCTAAAACATTCACGCACATCACAACAGTCACAGACTGCAAGAAGGCTTGTAGCCTTTCTTTTTGTTTTTATAGTGGCAAACTCCTTTAACAAATCCAAACATATGCATGCAAGCAGTACAACAATCATATATTTTTGTTATGAACATATTCAGAGAAAAACTTTACTGGAACATGGGCATAGACATTTCTAATTAAGTTGACATTGATTCATTATCAAGTTGTTGGCCATGAGATATGATTCAACAGTATGAGTTGAAGTAGGCATGCATATATCATTTCCAGCAAATGAAAGAGATTATATCCAGCAAACAATTGAATATAGAAAAAGTAGGCATGCATATACCAAGGCTTGCAAAATCTATCGTTTACATGTTCACTTTGAACGAGTGGAGTGGGTGTGTGTTGTACCGGGGTATTTGTCCCCTTTTTCCTCTTCTTAATGCAATGATACGCAGCTCTCCTGCGTGTTCGAGGAAAAAAACATGTTCACTTTGTCTCATCTTCATTATTGTAAGGTCAGAGGAAATTAGTTCTATTCACATGTTCAGTTTTACAAACTTGTTGACAGCTGTGTTGATACGAAAGAAAGAAGTAAAAATAGCTGGTACCCATGATTTGAATGGACATTAAATAATTATGCAGCAAG
This sequence comes from Eragrostis curvula, assembly GCA_007726485.1. Lineage (NCBI taxonomy): Eukaryota > Viridiplantae > Streptophyta > Magnoliopsida > Poales > Poaceae > Eragrostis > Eragrostis curvula. Next base: position 16,691 of record RWGY01000671.1, on the reverse strand, counting down.
CAATACTATCCATACTCAGTAAAATGATCCTGACAAAATCAACATTATCAAACTAGAAAGACCATTTCACATTTCATAAAACATGGAGAATATGCCCAGAATTGATATCCAGTGAGCAACATTGCTAGATAGTATCATTTCAATCCTATAATGAAGTTGCTCAGTAATAGGTTAAACTCCATGTAGCTGAGTGATCCAGTTGTTTGATGGAACTGAACTTTAGCGCGGTTGGCTTTGTTCTTTTCACTTGCCGCCAACATGAATGACAGAAAAGAAGTAAGGCACATGTTCAGTATTATGTAGAACAAGGAGAGGGTTTTGCCATCAAGAAAGAAACATACCATTTTTATGGGGTTATTCGAACTTTCAACAAGGTTATTCCGTTGTTCATCAGTCCTAGAGTTGAGAGGAGAGGTTTTTGTAACTAAATTGAGTGGATAAGGATCAAAATATTTTTGCTTCAGCCTGTAGAGTTGTTGGCGAAGGACAGCCTCTTCTAGTTCTAGATGCAAGCATAACTTGCAATTATTGAGCTGAAAAGGATGCATTAAAAGAACATGGCTAGAAGATTCAAGTTTTCGTAACATGCCTTCACAGTCATTATCATTTTGAACTTGATCATCAGTCTGGGCAACACCAGATGGTTTTTAATGTCAGGCCATGTAGTACCGTTGCTTTCCTTGCAAGGAACCTGCAGCTGTTGGCACTACAATGATGCAAGAAATTTTATTTATATGGATATAATAAGATTTTATGTATATCAAGAGATAAGACTAGACATTAATTTGCATTGAATAAACTTTTGCTTAGTTTGTTCCTTGTCCGTTCAACAATACTACAATGACATATGTCAATGTGCATTATTCGAAGAAAGCTGCTTTTGACAAATGAAACATGGTTATCATTTGCTTTACAAAATTTGTACATTATTAGCATGATAGAGGTGACACTCCCCCAAGTACCAGAGTGTATCTAAGATAATCAATTATCCTTCCTTTTCGAAAGCAGAGATATTTACAATACATTTATTAGTTGCAACTAAATTAGGATAAGGTACATCGTGACCTATTCAATCAGACATCATCACAGCTGATAAGACTAGTTGTATCCCCTGTACAATAATAGTTCTCGATGATGACATTTTTAAATGAACTTGCATGGGGCATGGCTAAATTGCTGTTCTTGCATGGTGGTGCTAATGGAGCCAACCCATTGCTGGTTGGAAGAAATCTGAAGCTGGACATCTCTTCGCTCTATGGTGGTTGGAAGAGATCCAGAAAATAATATGCCAGATCAACAGGTTTGGGGTTTATGATACTTTTTGTCTATGGGCATAATATATATTTTGGGGTCAGATCTCTAAATGTATTATAGCATATAATGATGGGCAGATTTCATAGATCCACTACAATGTAATTGATTAAAAGTATCTGCCTTAAGCTACACATTTAGCTTCCTCTCAAGCATCAGGATGCCTAAATTTAGCCGAACCCTTATTTTCAACATACGGAGCAATACATTGTGCCACAAGTACACCTTACTACCCCCTATGATCGTCATTGTCCCTCAATGATGCTGAGAGTCACCCCTTCGGTAAAATATTTCCTTGTTATAGCTAAAAAAAAAGTGAGCAACCTCCCCCAAATAATGGTCCCTGTGTTTTTTCAATTAAAACCTGTTATGACCCATTTTAATTTTCACGAACATTATAATAAGGGAGGCTTTGAATTATTTGAACAAATTTCATCAGTTGTCATCCACCCATCCCTACACAAGAGTTAAGAGTGATAAAATTTTGAAATAGACACATCTAGGAAATGGCTGGTTATTATTTTTGTAAACATGACAGTTCATAATTCGATGCTTTGCCCTAGCCATTTAGTATCCCAGTTATATTGACACACAAAATTTGTCTTTTTTTCGGAAGACACAGACCCTCGCATACACACGTAGGATTCACCCTATGAACAAATGCACACATACCTTGCCTCTATGAAGGCCTACTAGAGACTATGACCACTGATCTTGAGATTAACGGAGTCACAATAGGTGGTTCGTAGTCGCCGAGAAGTTGCCTTACACATAAAGATTACTTAGCCATCAATGCAACACCTATGATAAATTGAAGATTTGAACTCAGGTGGGTTGCTTCCACTCCGAGCGTGGCCCCATGTGTAGTTAGCAGCAGCCAGTGGTCATAACAATATATTCATATATGAGAACAAAATGATAACTTAAATTTAAGGAAACCGAGAAATTCGTGAAGCTCTCAAATATCATTACTTATGCTCGTGAACATAAGAGGTCCGTTGCTGACAAAATATTCCAAGCCTTATGTTTTATAGTCACTTGAAGGACATATGCATAAATGGATGTTATTGTTATAAAACTTTGTTGGATTAGATTTGAAGTTCCTAGAAGGACCCTTTCCTAGTCCTAATCCATGTGGGCAGTGTTGGGGGAACAGGATCCTTGACGGGCTTAGCGAAGCCCTTAAACATGTTGTATGATGCGGTCCTAGCGTGGCGAAGCGCACTGAATGTCTTTGCGTCTGGTCCTCCTTTGCGAAGCCCTCTGAATACGTCCGCGATGCTAGATGAAGGCGAGAGCCTAGGCTGTTCCTCGGTTCTCTCGTACTGTATTGTGTCGAAGCCCTCTTTCGCCCGCGGTGCCGGGCAAAGGGTGTTGAGACGACAGAGATTCGCGGAAGGAATAAATGATGTATTTGGCTCGTGGCCCGAAAAACTGATATCATTACAAGATCCCCTCCTCCATATTTATAGAGGGGGGAAAGATTGTTATGACAATAGGTCCTTTGCCAATTCCGTTACGTCTCTCCGCAGCAGGCTCCGCTTAGCTGCTATACGGGCCCCTTCGCAACTTCTCCTGATGCCTTCGCTGGAGTCTTTCACCCTTCGGAAGGATCAGGAAGCCTTCGGCATTATCTCTAACAGGCAGCTTTAGGGAATATGGCGAATCCTACCATGAATAGGAGAGCCTCCCCAGATATAAATAGTAGAGTACCCTCATGATGTAAATCGATCACCAGTTTGTTGAAATTTGTTTATTTGGTCATACAAAAGATTTTTGTCTCGCTACTTCATTATGCATTTGAAAAAACAATTTCATACAATCTTTTTAACAAATGCGTAGAGTTATGCTTCTGTAGGAAGAGGTTGCCGGTTGACTCTGACAAGGCTCTATGACAAAGGAATATATCTGCAATAAATCCAATGTTCAATATGTTTGGTCTGATGTACCTTTGTTCATTTGTTGATGCAACCATGCTAACCAAAGATGTTGTTGATAGGATATTACTTTTTTCTTTGCAAGCGCAACATTCTAATGTCAATGTTGTAGTGTTAGTTCTCAGTAACTTGTGCAACTCAGACTTCTTGTATTTTGCCTATTGAAGGCTCATAGGTTTCTAAGGCTACGTTGGAGACTGGAAGATGTTCGTGCAGGATGGCACTGAGTTATCTTAGAAGCAGAAGGGGATCTAAGGGAGTGTTGGCACCTGAACGAGATGTGCAAGTCACAAGAATAACTAGGAGCGCACAAAGAAAATTATTGGTCTTAAACCCTGTTGAGGAGCATCTAGAAGAACAAGATGACCATTGCCAAATGTTCAATGAAGGAAAGTATGGTGTTCTTTGTGCTTGGCAAATGCATGATGAAGGGGATCTAAGAGTTGCAAGTTTTTTCTTGCTAATGTGATTCATAGTCCAAATCTGGCTGATTTAGGAGTTACCAGCAAAGGACACGGCTTTACTTAATAAGGGTTTACTTTCGGCGAATAATGGAATAAGCTCTTCTGCGTCTTAGTATTAGCGACTCTAAGTTCATAGGGAGCAGGGAATGAGTTTGGCTAGGAAAGGAAGGCTTTCAACCACATGTTTGCTCATGTTTTGTTGCAAAAATCAACCCAATCTGCTCATGTTTAACTAACAGTATTATTATTTGCTTAACATAATTTATACATTATTACTTGAGAAACAATATTATTGTTGTGATACCTACCTCAAGTAATGCTGGGCCAACGTGGTTGTATCTTAGCTAATCAATAGTACTCATTTTTAACAGAAAGATAATTATAATCCTTTTATTTTCATCTATGTATTAGGATAAGGTACATCATGACCTATTCAAACAAACAAGATCACAGCTTGTAAGGACAGTCCCTGCACAATAGTTCTCGGTGATGAAGACATTTTGAAACCAACACGCCTGGTGCATGGCTGGTTATTGAAGAATAAGTAGCTGATCAATCACATCAAACAAAATACTAATAGAATGGCACATGGTCCCGCTTCCCAACAAGATCAAACTTAAGGGAGTAATTGCAAAACTATCTTAAGTTTTTCGTCTGAACTGGCTGTTTGCCCTTGTTTACAGTAAGCATGGCCCATGTTGGCGTACATGAAACTCCGCCCTCTTCAAACAAATTTGTTACTAGTGGCTAAGCTGATCACAAACATGGGCACCTAGATATTATAAAGTCCTACATTAAAACCACCTGTCCATACACGCAACATCAGTACTGGAGCAGCACGGTAGCCATGTGTGGGGTTCAGACCACAAGTTGGTGTAGACGTAACTGTTGGAGTTTTCTATTTTCTCACATAATGCATAGGAGACTAAGTACGGGCTATATCATTAATTTTCTGACAATCATCCCACTTGCACATTTAAAAGTATATGCAATATGCTGCATAGTCGAGTCATAGATAACTAACATTGGCGTCTAACTAATTTGGCTTATTTAACTCTTTCTGCTCTTGTCCGTTTCAACAACAAAAGCCCTTGCAAAGCTAGAGAGTAGCGCAGCCATCAAATTGTCCAGATCGCAACAATGGCCTTCGTGCAAAGGAGCCGGCAGCCGCGTGATATTCTTCCCATCCCCGTACCAGGGCCACTTCAACCCCATGATCCGCCTCGCCGGCGCTCTGCACGCCCGCGGACTCGCGGTGATCGTTTTCCACACAGAGCTTCATGAGCCAGACCCAGCCGACTTCCCCGTGGATTACCGCTTTGTGCCGGTGCCCGTCGACGTATGCCAGGATGTCGCAGCGTCTGAAGACATCGCCAGACTTGTGATCGAGCTTAACACCAGTAGCAAGGCACCGTTCAAGGACCGGCTCGCGGCGCTGCTTGCCGAGGGGGAGGAAGGAGGCGGCGTCCTGTGCGTGATCACCGACGTCCTATGGTACGCAGCACAGGCGGCGGCCAGGGAGCTCGGTGTGCCGACGATGGGGATGATGACGAGCTGCGCGTCAACCTTCAGGATGTTCATGGCTTACCCAATCCTCATCGAGAAGGGCTACCTTCCTATCCAAGGTAATTGAAGGTGACCTTACATATTGTCACACCCAGTTTTAAGGACAAAACTGAATGCATAACTCTATGTGCGCCAGGATCAAGTTTCGCACATAAAGGGACAATAGTGAAATAAACAGTATAAGCCAGTGTCATTATTACATCGTCTCATTGTATCATTATTACAATATCTGAATAAATTGTCTCAAAGGACTAAATAAACGACAGCGGAAGACTCCCAAACACACAGGCAGTCGACTGGGGGAAAGCACGCCTAGTAGTACTCCTCATCAAAGTAGTCCATCGCTCCTTCATCTTCTGAGCAGCATGACAAAACATTGTGGGGGAATAGCAAGGGTGAGTACTTGTCGTACTCCGCAAGTGTGGGAAAGTAAATGTAATGCAAGCTTATAACAAGAAAGGCTGATATAAAGGTTAAATTGCAGAATAAGCACCCTACACCAAACTAGCATACCTATATTACTAGGTGAGAACCCGATTACCCCAAAGTTATTAAATTAACTACTACGAGGTACTCCCCTTATAGCAAATTGGGTTACTCCACCCAAACCATCCAAGTCCAACCATCCATTCTCTAATTATGTGAGGATCCAGGCCGCTCCTGACCGTGAGCACTGTTGGTATTTCTTACGGTCACAGATAAATCCGCAAGCGCACGGAGAATACCGTTGTAGCACTTCACCCGTGAGTATTCAAGGGTATCGTATTTTCCACAGGGAAGACGGTGGTTTACGAGATAGCAAAGTTCATAATCACATAACTAATAATATACCAAGGTCTAAACAGGGGTAAGGATAATAATAAGGGGTAGTAGTGACAACACAACCAGAGCAATCCAATCTAACACTAGAACTAAGCCTAGGCTAAGCGGGGTTAAGAAGAGAGCCGAGAAGGGTCCTTATGTACTTCTAATATTCCCGCTCATGCAACACATACAAGTCTAAGCTCTATGTCAACCTGGAACAAGGGGGGTAACCAGCAGGGCTGTCACCACCTACCGGCATTCCTTCTACCAGGCTATCAAGGCTATCTACCATAGAACAAAGAGGATTAAGCACAGCAGGGCTGTCACCACCTACCGGCAAACCTCTACCAGGACACGTGACACTAGGGCTATTAAGTCCCTATGCCAGTCCTAGGGTCACGTGACAGCAAGGCAATTAAGTCCTCGCTGCCAGACCTTCTCTTGTTCAAGCAGACAACCAAACACCCAAAGCTGTTTATCAACCTAAGCACCACGCTCACATTGCTAAACAGTACTCTCGATTCCCACGGGACTTTGACCCTTCGGATCATCAAGTCGGGAATAAGAGTACACCTAATCCTGACCCGACGGATCAACAGATCAAGTGCTAGAACATGCATGACTCTGACCCTACGGATCATCAAGTCAATGGGTGAGACATGCGTAACTCTAACCCTGCGGATTAACAAGCTACGATCTATATCGCACATAACTCTAACCCTACGGATTAACAAGTTATGGGCCCGAGCATGTCTCACCACTTCATGCATGAATCGAGTGTAAGGACATAAACGAATGAATAAAGGCATGTCAAGCATGAAGCAATCATTCATGACTAGATAACAACCACATAGAAAGCACATGGCTATCATACTAGTACAATCATAAGTCATAAGGAATAAAGAAGATAATTCTATTGAGGTGAACCTTGATACTTACTTGATATACGATGAACGACGAACGAGCGATGAACGAACGACGAACGATGAACGAACGACGAACGAACGAAGAACGAACGACGAACAATATATTATTAGCAAGTATTCTCAAGATACAAGATTGGGCTAAGTCCTCACAAAGGGAGGACAGCCCTCTCCTCTACCAAACTCTCCCCTCTACTCCTCTACAGCCTAGAGACTAGTCTAATGCTAGAGAATGGATTCCTCTTGGTGTCAATGTGTGTTGTCTTCTCGTGTTTGATAGGAGGGGGGGTACCCCTTTATTTATAGCCTTGGTAGGTCGGTTTGGGAGGCCTCCACCGCCTTAACCACCGCCTTAATGCATTGATTGCAGGTGGAACCGACTTCAGGACGTCGGTGGCTGCCAGCAGGCCAAGACTGGGCCACAGTGGGCCCAGAAGCAGGTCGGGCGACCTGGAAATGGGGGTCGGCCGACCCCCCCTTGCTACCTTGTGTCTTGGGCTTTGTCCTAGTGTTCCTTTGGGCCCTTTTGACATTTATCCTTGGTGCATTAGTCGAAGGAGTGTCCATGTGGCTCAATTGTGGCCTTTTCTCCATCGTGTGTGATCCTGCGATGACTGTGGGTTTGCCGGAGGGATATCTTGCATGGGCTTGGACCAAGGAGTCCTCCTTTGGGTCCTAATGATGTGTCTTGATGGTTTGGCCCAAGTTGGATAGGTTTTGTATCCTTTTTGGTGCATGTCTTCCTCGGCTGCCGATGCTGATTTCTCGGAGTGAAGAATTGTCGGCATTGTAATGTACTTTTCCCTCATTTTCATATGGATTGCACCTGCACTCATAAATATACCAAGACTTGTGGAATTTGTTAGTTTTAAGCCCTAACACTATGTTTGGTGTTTACTTTGATTCCATTTGTGCAGGTATTTGACGGTCAAAAGTGGTACTTAAGGACCGTCAACAAGACCCCCACACTTGAGCCTTTGCTCGTCCTCGAGTGAAGGTGGAAGATTAAGATAAAACATGACTTCCTATGGTATGATGCTAGCATACAAGTTATTCCAAGCCATAACTGCACCTGTGAACTTTGAAGTGGCTAACATGCTATCTTGGGCGGTTGAGGAATGGAACGGTCTTGATTCAAGTCATCAATACCCCTCTGTTGAGTAACTTGGGTTTTTGATAGAATTTTCAAAATAAAAACATAGCTCATACTCCTCAAATGATCACTCTCAAATCGCTCAATGTGTATGGTTCCTTACCAAGGCATTGGATTTGCCTCTTTTCATCCTACTTCTACAAAAGGCTTTATGTGGAGCTTGGTAGGGAATGAAAGAGAGGCATACTTGTATCACATATTTTGCCGAACCAAAAGGGTGGATCCATGGAGAATGCAAGTCATACAACCTTGATCAAGATGTGCAAGTATGTATGAGGGTGGTGTGGTGGAAATTGTACTCCTTTTTTTGTGTTCCTTCTCTCTTTCTCTTTTTGAATGTTTGAGGAGGACATGGCTATGATTCTTTCTTTCTTTTTTTTTTTCAACATTATCCCTTCTCTTTTTTTCATCATGCTCTACTTTTGTATGAGCAGGGATTATTCTTTCTTTTGCATAGCCATGTCTCCAATGATAATTAGAGAGAGGGAAAGGTAACAATGCTTTTGTGGAGTACTTATTTTGGTGGATGGATAGTGGTATTGCTTAACTTCCAGTGTAGAAGTTCAGCATGTGAGGTGGAGTGTACGTGATCTTGATCAAGAGAGTATGACAAGTTTCTCACTAGGGTCACACAATTTTGATAAAGCTCAATGTAATGACAAGCAGCATATGTGTGTAGGTTTTCCAATGTAGTCAACATATGGCTTTGGTAGGAATATAAGATCATCGAGGAGCATAGAGCTATAGATTTTAAATTTTTGCAAGATAAATTCCCAAGCACACTATGCAGAAGAAGCATGATTCATCTCATCCAACCATATCACATTCACCAACAACTTAGATAAACAAGGGTTCCTATGAGATTGGTGTTCACAAGCAACAGGTGTATGATGCGAGGAATAAAGAGTATGCAGGCCAACCAACTAGAAGCATGTATGTTGAGGGAACAACAAAGTTCATTTTATTCTTGAGTTAAATTTTAGTGATTGACTCAAAAGATTATTTTAACTCATGAATTGGGGAGATGGAGTAGAGAGGATGCGCAAACCGTCGCCTTGGATGAAGTGGAGATCAAGAGGGCCATGAGATATTTGATTGACCCAAAGGTTCGACCTAACTTTGTTTTCTTGTCCCGAGGGCTCCCCTGTTTTACATGTCGATCAGTGCGAGGTTGTGCATCATGTTGGTGGGGGAGATCTCGAATGTGTGCGTGATGAAGAACTCAAGAGATCTCCCCCCACACTTGTTCTTGTACCTGCTTTATTTATTCAAAACAAACAAAAACAAAGCGAAGACAAAGAGGACTCTATCGGGGTTAAAGACCGGGGAGCCTAGATTTATTGAATTAAACTCTAGGTGCCTTATGAAAGAAAAGAGAGAAGAAGCACCTAGCTTACTTATTTATTTATTTATTGATTTTAGTTTTATAATTTTTATTTTATTTTGACATTTTCAAGGTGGAAGAAAAAAAGGATACAAGTTGCGATATAAGTTACCTTTGTGGGGGGAGGTTCCCTCCCCCCACACTTGTTCTTTGCTCTCGGCCCTTGCTTTGGGGTTGACCCCCAAGTGGTTGTGGTTGTAGGCCATACAGTCATTTTGGGTTTTTGAGCAGCGTGGCTGTGAAGTGGCGATCTTGTCTTCCATATTTTGCTGCCACTAAGTGTCACAACGGTGGTGGCACTCGCATGGCTGCAATTCTTATTCAGCTCTTGAGAATCCTGCCAGAAACACTACTCCTGCAAGCAATCTTCGTCCAACTTGGAGAGGCATGGTTAGCCCTCGGAGCACATACAAACAAGGTCCCGGGTTAGATGACCGGACCTCATTTGTACAGCCGAGGAAGAAAGGCACAAGCAAGTCAGGTGGACCAAGATTGAGTGTGACCATAGGCAACCAAGATTGAGTGTGACCATGGGCAAGATAATCCTCATTGATTAAAAGCAACTTGGGGCTTAGTGATATGAAAACTCGAAACAATGTAAGCCCCAACTCCATGAATGATATGAGAAAACAACGAGGTGCACTCAAGAAGTCCAAATTGCTTGGAAAGTTCTAACCATTCATGCATTGCATAGGAGGGATTTTGATATTGTTAACCATGGCAAGAGGATTCTAAGCTCATTCCTCATACAGATATGTCTATGATTGCTTTGAGGAACACAAGTCATGGCAAGCCAACCATGCATCAAGCACAAGAAGGGATATGATTCATTGCCAAAGAGCATGCTTGTGAAAATCAGGAGTTGTAGGCTCAAGGTCTGACAAGCAATGCTTATGAAAGCCTAGTAGAAAGCAAGGATGTGTGCATGAAGGGTGATACTCCCTATGGAAGAACCGAAGGGTAGTACCATTGCCTAACTACTACAAGGATGCATGGGAAATCATGTGGTAAGTAGGTGGGAGCCATACTCATCCACACGAACAAAAACCATATCACCTTTGGGCTTCCAATTATTAGCAAAGAATGTGGTCATACCTTCGTTGTGCAGAGATTTCGAATTGAAGTTGTAGGCTTGTACCTTCTTTTCGCACACCAAGACAAGGTTGGTGTCGAAGAGGAGTCTTGACGTGTTGTTTTCATCATGGTCCTCCTCCATGGGATCTTCGTGAGGCTCTTCATGCCAATCTTCTCACATTAGGCATGAGCTCAATGGAGGGGGACGAGTATGTGTCACGTCAGGGGTGACTTGTGTTTGAACTTGTTGCCTTCTTCAACGTGTTGATGAGCTGATTTTTGGCCTTTATCCTGGCTGCACATAAGAGCAAGAACACAAAAGCGAACTCGAGCACGGGTTACGTTAGTGAAAACCAAATGGATTTCCCGTCGGTTGCCTTTGCAAGGATGTCTTTTTTATCGCAACTCAATTTATTGAACAAATAGAAAAGAAGAGAAAGGGAAATCTTTTTCTTAACTTCGAGACGAAAAGCCAAAAGGGTTTGTCTCAAAATTATCTGTCTTTGAGAATGATTTTCGAAAAAAAGAAAAAGAAGAGTTGGAGACGACTGAAGATCGAAGAAGTTTATTTTTGAAAGACTCCAACTATGCAAATAAGAAAACCAGAGAAAAGAGAAAATCTTTTTCTTAAACTTGAGACAAAAGTTCGTGGAAAATTGGGGAAATGCGAGAGCAAGAATTTTGTTTTAAGGGTGCTTGAGTGCGGAAGGGATGAACTTGAAGAATCCCAAACACCATTGCATCCAAATAAAAAGAAAGAAGTTCAACTTGGGCAACAGCCCTACAATGGCTATATGCTTCAAAGTCAAGGGGGCTGTGCCAAATTCCATCAAAACTTTTGCTCAAAGCATTTTCCAAACGGTTGGCTCAAGTTAAATTTTACCAAACTTATTCTCTCAGATATATTTTTTTTTTACGGAGAAAAAAGAACAAAATAAGAGTTGGAGAATGATTCCAACAAGGAGGGACTTTATTTTGGAGAAACTCCAATTATTCAAATGGAAAAACCAAAAGGAGAAAGAAAAAAAAAATCTTTTTCTTGAACTTGGGGCAAACAATAAAAATTCTCGGGAAATGCAAGAGTGAAAATTTTGGAAAAGAGTGCTTGAGTGGAATGAAAGTGAAGGCATCAAGCACTCTGAAACAAATATAATGAAATGAAGTCCAATTTTGGTTGACAACCCCATGATGGCTATGTGTTGGAAAGCCAGAGGGAGTTGTGCCAAAATTCCTCCAAAATTTTGCTCAAAACATTTTCCATAAAAGGATTGCCTCAAACTCATTTTCCAATATATATGTAAATGCATTGTGGTTTGAAAAATCCCAAACATAAGTCGGAAAGATTCAAACATGCAAACAATGGAAATGCATGTCGAGGGAGAATTCAAATATGCAAAATGATGGGTAAGAATCAAATATGCAAGTGAAATGCAGGAATGCAATTGAGGAAATTCAAATATGCATGTGGAAATGGAAATCAAATATGAGATAACTACCAATTTACCTTTGGCAAGGGCATCATTGTTTTAAGTCCAATGAGCAAGACTTCTCTCCATTGCGTTTAGCTTGGCGACTTGGTGCTTGATCCCGGAGATGAGGATGCAAACAACTTCTCGTGTTGGGGTTGTAGCTGTCTTTTCAAAGCACTTGTGCGAAGCCTTCTCCCCTTGTGCTTCCCTTTTAGGGTGATGTTGGAAGGCGTCTCTTCCTGTTGAGGGTGTGGTCTCCACCCTTCACCGATAGCTACCTTCTCAACTAATTTTGTTGCTTCCGCAGCGGTAAGTGAGAAGATGCTCCCCTCGGCACGAGAATCAAGATAGTCACGAGCTGGTTGTGTCAACCCATGGTAGAAATTGATCAATATTGTCCAATCATCCATTCCACGATCAGGGCATGTTGTCAAATAATCTTGAAGTTTCTCCCATGCTTTAGGAATGGATTCTTCTTGTGCTCTCCAAAAGTTTGGAGTCTGTACATGAAGGGCATATGCTTTGCCTCTTGGAGAGTATTTCTCGAGGAACGCTTCAGAGCAATCATCCCAAGTAGTCGCAACACTTGGGTTGGCATAGAACCATTGTCTTACTTCCCCCACAAGAGAATAGGGAAATAGACGAAGTCGGATGACATCTTGGTTGACTCCCTTGATGGACAAAGTTTTGCAAACCTTCAGGAATTTTCGAAGATGGGTGCTTGCGTCCTCGTTGGCCGTTCCATGGAATGGATTGGCCTGCACCATGTAGATTTGGCTGGCTCTAAGTCTGAAGTTTCCGTCTCCAGTGCTGACGTGTGGCCCAAGTGCCATACGGTCAACAACGGCAGCGGAGTATTCTTGGAACAACTTTTCAGCCATTGGCGTTGAGCTTGATGGTGTGGATGTAGCTGGCTTGACTATCGAGAGTATTCTTGAGGATGGGTGACTTGCGGTTCTGTTCGTCTCAAGATTACTTCTTGATTTTCTGTGTATTGCCTCGATAGGTCAACGCCAGAGGTACACTACCCTGTTTTCACATAAAGAGAAAACAAAGCAAAGGCAGACCTATCTAGACAGTGGTAATTAAAAGAAATATAATTATAAACAATGCTAGTGACTCTTCAACCGGTGCCTTCCCCGGCAACGGCGCCAGAAATGCTTGTTGGTATTTCTTACGGTCACAGATAAATCCGCAAGCGCACGGAGAATACCGTTGTAGCACTTCACCCGTGAGTATTCAAGGGTATCGTATTTTCCACAGGGAAGACGGTGGTTTACGAGATAGCAAAGTTCATAATCACATAACTAATAATATACCAAGGTCTAAACAGGGGTAAGGATAATAATAAGGGGTAGTAGTGACAACACAACCAGAGCAATCCAATCTAACACTAGAACTAAGCCTAGGCTAAGCGGGGTTAAGAAGAGAGCCGAGAAGGGTCCTTATGTACTTCTAATATTCCCGCTCATGCAACACATACAAGTCTAAGCTCTATGTCAACCTGGAACAAGGGGGGTAACCAGCAGGGCTGTCACCACCTACCGGCATTCCTTCTACCAGGCTATCAAGGCTATCTACCATAGAACAAAGAGTATTAAGCACAGCAGGGCTGTCACCACCTACCGGCAAACCTCTACCAGGACACGTGACACTAGGGCTATTAAGTCCCTATGCCAGTCCTAGGGTCACGTGACAGCAAGGCAATTAAGTCCTCGCTGCCAGACCTTCTCTTGTTCAAGCAGACAACCAAACACCCAAAGCTGTTTATCAACCTAAGCACCACGCTCACATTGCTAAACAGTACTCTCGATTCCCACGGGACTTTGACCCTTCGGATCATCAAGTCGGGAATAAGAGTACACCTAATCCTGACCCGACGGATCAACAGATCAAGTGCTAGAACATGCATGACTCTGACCCTACGGATCATCAAGTCAATGGGTGAGACATGCGTAACTCTAACCCTGCGGATTAACAAGCTACGATCTATATCGCACATAACTCTAACCCTACGGATTAACAAGTTATGGGCCCGAGCATGTCTCACCACTTCATGCATGAATCGAGTGTAAGGACATAAACGAATGAATAAAGGCATGTCAAGCATGAAGCAATCATTCATGACTAGATAACAACCACATAGAAAGCACATGGCTATCATACTAGTACAATCATAAGTCATAAGGAATAAAGAAGATAATTCTATTGAGGTGAACCTTGATACTTACTTGATATACGATGAACGACGAACGAGCGATGAACGAACGACGAACGATGAACGAACGACGAACGAACGAAGAACGAACGACGAACAATATATTATTAGCAAGTATTCTCAAGATACAAGATTGGGCTAAGTCCTCACAAAGGGAGGACAGCCCTCTCCTCTACCAAACTCTCCCCTCTACTCCTCTACAGCCTAGAGACTAGTCTAATGCTAGAGAATGGATTCCTCTTGGTGTCAATGTGTGTTGTCTTCTCGTGTTTGATAGGAGGGGGGGTACCCCTTTATTTATAGCCTTGGTAGGTCGGTTTGGGAGGCCTCCACCGCCTTAACCACCGCCTTAATGCATTGATTGCAGGTGGAACCGACTTCAGGACGTCGGTGGCTGCCAGCAGGCCAAGACTGGGCCACAGTGGGCCCAGAAGCAGGTCGGGCGACCTGGAAATGGGGGTCGGCCGACCCCCCCTTGCTACCTTGTGTCTTGGGCTTTGTCCTAGTGTTCCTTTGGGCCCTTTTGACATTTATCCTTGGTGCATTAGTCGAAGGAGTGTCCATGTGGCTGAATTGTGGCCTTTTCTCCATCGTGTGTGATCCTGCGATGACTGTGGGTTTGCCGGAGGGATATCTTGCATGGGCTTGGACCAAGGAGTCCTCCTTTGGGTCCTAATGATGTGTCTTGATGGTTTGGCCCAAGTTGGATAGGTTTTGTATCCTTTTTGGTGCATGTCTTCCTCGGCTGCCGATGCTGATTTCTCGGAGTGAAGAATTGTCGGCATTGTAATGTACTTTTCCCTCATTTTCATATGGATTGCACCTGCACTCATAAATATACCAAGACTTGTGGAATTTGTTAGTTTTAAGCCCTAACACTATGTTTGGTGTTTACTTTGATTCCATTTGTGCAGGTATTTGACGGTCAAAAGTGGTACTTAAGGACCGTCAACAAGCACGGCTGTCATGACAGTTTTACTTCTCTGCAGAGGTGCACAACTTTACCCATAAGGTGGTGATTTCATCATCCGTCGATGACTAAAGCCTCCATGTTGCCACTTCACACTACCGAAGGTGTGAGGCCAAGAGCTCACCACATGGTCTTTCAAAGTGCTTCCCAGCCGGCAAACATCCCATGCTAAGGTTCCACCGCTGTGGGATTACGCCATCCAGATAGAAGCCCCCTCTTGCACCGTGGCTAGGATTACTCCATCCATCACCTAGGAATGAGATTACTCCATCCCACTCCTCTTCCTCGAATGCGGCCAAACTGGGAAAACAACATCCTACTTGACCAAGTCTACCATAATCAACCTTGTGCTTTGTGCTGTTGTCCTGGGTTGCCGCTCCACGAACCGGTCCTTAGCAAATTTGAGCAAGACTAACCCATACCAAAGTCTCGTGCTAACAGCACCATCATCAAACATACCACTTGCTCAAGTTACAGCATACCTAAGTTCCAGGTTGCTAAAAAGATTAACCGGTCCATGAAGATTATGTTGAAGTGAACCATTAGTCAAGATTATTAGTCAAATTATCATCCACCCAAGACAGCAAGCTAAGCATTTCTACCCGTCCACATTATCATAAACCTCAACCATAACCCGGCGACAAGGATAAAGTAAAGGAACAGGGTATGACACATGGGATTCCAATTAAACGCAAATGCATGACTAGAGGGAGAAAGCAATAGGTTCAAGATGTTCAAGGACACTTGCCTGTTCCCCCTGCTGCTGGCTGATCAAACTCCAAGTCCTGAAAGTTCTCGATCGGCTCCTCTTCTAATAACGTTAACATGCAAGCACACAAGCACAAACAATAAATAACAGTATACCAGACAGTACTAACATACTACAAAAACAGTACCAAAAGATAGAGCTCGAGCCTACGATCACGTGAGCGCAAGAATCGCTTAAAACGGAGCTACGAGTAAAAAGTTATAAGCATTTGAAGTTAAAAGGTTTATTTAAACTAAAACAGGGTCGTACAGGGACCTAATTGTAATTTTAGAAAAGTTCTGAGGGCTGAAGTGTAAAAAGTTAGGATAAAATATAATTTAGGAAAAATTCAGGGGGTTTTCTGTAAAAATAAAGGACCTAAACATTATTAGCAAAAAGGTTAGGGGCTTAAGTGTAAAAGTTACATTTTAAAGAATTTCTGAAATTATTCTTTTACGAAAATTAGAATTATTGCGTATGCGATGACGTCATAATTCAAATTATATTAAATTAAATCGAAAACTCCCGTGGACTCGGTCCACGGGGTGGTGCACCGGGCAAGACCCGCCGGTCCACGGGTCCACGGTGGACCGAGGTCACCGGCGACGTCGGGGCACGGCGGCGCATCGCCGGAGCGCGGCCGGGACGGCGCTCCGGTGCTTCAGTCCTC